>JASFAT010004670.1:0-241490 GCA_031353405.1 Baronia brevicornis | reverse complement strand
TTCCCAACACTTATAGCTACTAGATTGTTAATTGCTTGTGGTTCCTCTGTTGATGACTTGCCTGACTGAGTTAAAAGGTAATCCCATTCTTCACTGAAAAAGTAAATAAAATTACGCTATTAACATTTATCGAAAATTTCAAAACGGCGAAATCGATATTTTTTTCAAAAAAATTACAGAATTCTTGTTATCTATTTCAAATAAATAAAAACGCATAAACTATGAAAATTAATTATACGTAAATAGTCCAATGGTTGCATCAAAGCCACAATTTTAGATCACAAGTGCATTAATAACCAAGTAATTGCTTCTTGTCAATAATATCAACATATACAGAATATTCGTTTTCGCGTACAAAAAGAAAAACATAAATAAAGTTTAAGGTAAGATAAACGTTTGTTATACAACTTTTTATATTAAAACATTTTTTTAATATTTTGTTTGTATTAATAATTCATTCATGAAAATATATTTGCGTCAATTTTGAAACCAACAGCTCGAACATATGACGTAAAGGGATTTACGACCTCAATGAAATAGGAGCATGGCGCGAGTCATTAGAATGTGTCTACGTGACACAGTGTCCACACGTGTATTATTGTATGAAACAATATTTTAAATTCAGAATGAAAATTTTTAACTAATAGTATTTTGTAAAAAAAATATTGCTTATAAACTACAATTACGTAATTTTTTTACAATGGTATAAGGACACTGTATAAATATGGAAGAAACCTATGACTGACAGAATATGTTAATATTATATACACTAATTAAAAATTGACGACCAATTGGCACGATGGCGGGGCCTCCGCCCACGGAGTCAATGGTCACAATTTCGATCCCCGCATCGGAATAAATGGCCTACGGATATTATTCTGAGTCTGGTAACCCTGCCAATCCGCATTGGTCAAGCATGGTGGGTTAAAACGTCCGTTCCTCCAGAAATAGAGAGGCCCGTGCTCAGTAGTGGAACATATTTAGGCTCTAGAATAAAAAGAGATTAACTCACGCAGACACGTGTGGGTTTTCCCTCACTCTCGTGTGCGGGGGAACGTTGGGTGTGCGAGCGGGAGCGACGATACGCACCACTTCCACTGAAGACTGCAGCTTTAAGTAGCCAAGGTACAAGCCTCGAGGCAACTGCACTCTCGACACCTAATTGATAATAATAACATTGTACGTTTTTGAAGAACTTCATGATACATAATTTTACGAAATTAGTCATCATCATCAAGGCATTACAGCCGCAGGTGGGCCTTAGCCTGGTCCAGGAAATTTTTCCTTTAGCTTTAGCTTTTTCTCTCCAGCCCCTCACATCGATTGTCGTGTCGTACGTCGTACGAAATTAGTACAACCATTACCTTACAATTGACCACAAGAAAAATTTTATCCCCACCATCTGGATAAGTGGCGATCCAATATGGTGCGTTTCTCAATCGAAACTTCTTACCACGCACCACTACCTTATAAAATCAGCTACCTCCAGCGGTGTTTCCAAGCCAATACGATAAAGGCCGGCAACGCTTCTCCTACGCAATGCCTATGACACTGCGGATGTCTATGGGCGGCGTTGATTACTTTCCATTAGGTGACACTTTGTTTATAGCAGAGTAGGGAAATGAGCATGCAGATCACCTGGTGGTAAGCGATCACTGCCGCCCATAAAGATCCGCAACGTCAGAGGCGTCGCTGATGCGTTGCCGGCCTTCAACGAACACATACGCTCTTCTCTTGAACGCCCCATGTCATAATCACGTAGTAACACCGTAGCCAATGGTAAATTGTTCCACATTTTCACAGTTCATGGCACAACACTGCGACTAAATTGTTTATTTATGTGTATGTATACATGAGTTTGAGTAGTAGTGTATATGTATGTGTGTGTGTGTGTGTGTGTGTGTGTATCAATTTCATCACTGTGGTCCGCGATCTGACCAACCGGTTCTTGCTGAAAACCAGCACCAGGTGCTCCAATATCTGGCATACGCTGAGCAAGAAACCTCTTTTGACACTTTTTAGATTTAAAATATTTTCGTTTTTATATTTGTATAATATAATATTGTTTAAGTTTTAAATTTAGTATTAAGTTATTGTAAAAAAAGTGTCATGAACAAAGTTTTCTTTTTCTATAAATCGGACGATGGTTGATGGCCAACCATTTACGTGATGGGGATTACTTTATTTAGGAACCTATTTTTGTCGCGCATCGTGCGACTGTGCGGCTGGGAGGAGATTAAACATCTGTTCGTTAGCCTCCCTATCCCAAAGAAAATTCTCACCTGATGGTAAGCAATCTGCTCGTGTACAGAAGCCATTAGCAGTTCGCCCATGGTGTTGTCGTCGCTTAGTACGCGCCGCCGCAGTTTGGCGACGGGCGCCCATCGCGAGTTCAGCGCTGAAACCGACTTCGCGGACTTCACGTTGTTCACGCACGACAGAACCACCGTGCCGTGAGCGTCCCGGAGCGGCTTGTGGTATAGTTGACCTGGGAATTAACGAAGTACTTATTGTTCACCAAATTATCATCATCAACATGATGGTGATCATGTTTCTAAAAAAATTACTAAAAATATAAAACTGTTATTATTGTATTAACATATTGCCATCGGGCTATTTCTGCTCAAACTTGCCTAGAGTGACCATGGAGCTTTTTCGTTCTTCCCAAAGAAATTGATAAGCTAGTTCTGCGATATCCCCTGGCTACCCAGGTCACTGGATCTCATTCCTATGGACTTCCTTTTGTGAAGATACCTCAAAAATAAAGTCTTTGAAACAAACCCGACGATCATCTGAGCACTAAAAGAAGATATCGCCCGCGAGTGGCACAGAGTACTATAGTTATGTCAAGAGCGAGCCGTATGTGATCATTTAGACGAAATAATTGCTAAAAAATACGTCTCCCCTTCCTAAAGTTTATTGAATTTTATTTGATTTTTTTTTCACAGCCCATATATGTCATACTGCTGAGGAAAGGCCTCCCCATTTCTTGAAGAATGTTCAATAACCCACACAATAACACACGTGTCCAACGCGGATAAGCAGGGTTACCGGACTCGGAAAAGATATCTGTAGGCCATACATATACTTATTCTGATCCGGACCGATTGGCTCAGTGGCGGGGCCCTCCGCCCGCGGAGTCAACGGTCGCGGGTTCGATTCCCGCATCGGAATAAATATTAATATGGATTTATAAATGTTTATTCCGCGTCTGGTAACCCCCCAATCCGCATTTCCTTTCCTGCCCCTTCCTTTCTTCTCTATCCTTTCCCTTCCTCTCTGCCAATCAACGGTCTGCCGTGCCAATGGATGCGTGGCTAGGGGCGAGCCTAGTCGAAAGCGTGCCGATCGACCCGGGGTCGGGCTCCCCCGGGGACTATGGTGCCTTACCTCAGCATGCAGGGCTCTGCTCGGGCTGACCTCCATCCTCCCTTGCGGCTCGTGGGATTCACTAAGACGAATTTAATATACCTAATTTGTCGAAAAATGACGGCGACGTGGTTCGCCACCCGTCACGTCCTGATTCTCACGAGGGCGAAAAGCGACCAATGTCGAGCCGTTTCGCTGCAATGAATGGCAGCGGATGTAGCTCTGTGGTCTCTGCCAACCCCTGCGGGGGATAGGCGTGAATATATAAAAAAAAAAAAAAAAAATGATCCGGACGCTGGGATCGAACCCACGACTATTAACTCCGAGGGGCACGCCTAAACCAATTATATCATTTATAGTTTTATTATTATTTATTTATGTTTCAGTAGTTCATTCTGCCGCTGGACAACCTGTATATTAGATTGGTGAGGAGTGAATGCTATTACTACAGCCACGGTATAGTGTCACTACTTACAAAATGGCACAAAATTATCAAACAAAATGGTACATAAATATCATAATTCAATGTAAATAAATATTGAATAAAAAAATGTCTTGAGTTTTTATATAAAATGCGAAGAAACTTTTCCCCCAACATATTATGTTGGAGATACAGAAGAAACGAGGATAAGCACAAGGTGGTAGGCAGAAACTAGATGCTAATAAAATATAATGATGTGAGTTGGCGGGAAAAATTGTAACTATTCGATTTTTCCCGCCAACTTACATCAGTGACGTTGCGTTTTTATTGCATTTTCATAATCCTATATTATTATTATAATCAGTTATATTGTTTAATTGTGGTGGCGTATTATACAACATAGTTCGATTAAGGCGTATAAGTGAAGTGACTTGAAATGAATGCATGTGTTTATGTTGAAAAAGTACATAGAAGGTTTTGGTATAATAGCCATCATTGTATCAAGACGTAACGTTATAACTAGTTATAATACATTTCAAGAGATTTGATATTATTGTATTTTACTTGACACTGGCATAATAGTTATAATTAAATGTCACCAAAGAAAAGAAAAGTTACCCAAGTCCTGTATGCATAGTGCGGACTGCATCTGAGCGGCCGCTGTCAACAGCTTAAGACGGAAGTGTATGGACGAAGACGTATGTTTCTCCATATCGGACCGTAACGCCTTCACATCGTCCCAGGAACACGCTACCTGTAATAAAATACCCATAGGTACCAAAATAGTCACTACTACACATAGTACATACATATCGTCATGCCTGTTTCCCGTACCTGTTGATCACAGCTCTCTGCTACGATCTCGGCATACTTTCCTTGCTTCCTTTACACTCATCACTCTCCTTATACTAGCCCGCCGGTTAAAGGTACTCTTGACTTTGCCTTTCCTAAAACTTCGTGGTGACACGCCTGCTCCTTTGCCATCTTAACTCATACACACACACACACGCACGCACGCAAGCACGCACCCATACACACACACACACACACACACATCCATACAACCACACACACACACACACACAGAGAGAGAGAGAGAGAGAAAAAGAAATACACACGCATAAGTTGTATTATACTTTTCTAATGTCATAGGGCAGCAAGTTCTAAATCCTAACACATTAAGAGTTTTTTCTTAGTGAGAAAAAAGGGTTTGTTCCAGTGAACATCCCTTATAGGACATGGGCAACAGTAGGTATATATAGATTATATGTCTATTGTAACTTAAACTAATACTTCTACGACTAGAGTTGAAAATAAAAACTGTAGTGTAAACAAATTGTTGAAACAATGTCAATATTATATCTATAATTAATAATAATGAGCATGAATAATTTTGACATAAAATTGATTATATTGGAATTTGCAATGCTAACAAAATGTTGCTTATACACATACCTTCATAAGCCAATGGAAATCGGTGTATATGCAGGCGGGATAAGTTTCATCAACTTCGATAACCGGCAGGAATTCCTCGCTGGTGACCAGCACTTTGTCTTCGTGGTACAGGATGCATGCCAAGTATACACCTCTGAAAAAGTATTGTCATTTGTTGGTTTGTACAATTTAGTTTATAGTTTTTAATTCTTTATTTCAGTCTTTTGTAAAATTATATTAAGTATGACAATGTGATTCGGAGGATCAATGCTTGTGTTTGTAATCACTTCATTGCCATTTATGCAACTTACAATATGTAGGCATGATAAAATATATACGTATCTATCAAAATTTCATATTTAAATAATTATTTACAAAAACTCAAGTGATTTTTGTAAATAATTATTGAAATTGAGATGATTAATGGAGTCAGGCGTTACTTTGCGGAAATTCATTACTATGTCGATCATTCAAAGAAGTCATCATCATCAGTCATCTTAACGGTTGTCTTCCGTAGAGTCTACTATACCTGAAGATGCCTCGTGTTGAGGCGAAACACGTGTCTTTTGCAAGGTGGAAAAGTGGTAGTGTGTGTTTTGTGTTGGGGATAGTGGTTGGTGGTCGGAGAGTTGCTGACGGCCGTTTTTCGGTAATTTTTTGTTTAAGTTCCAGGTAAATCCACTTCATCCAGCAGGAAAACATACATTTTTAATTTTTTGTTATTGTTTGCTTGTCGAGGATCTTAGCTAAGTAAAAGTTTTGACAGTCCACATATTGAAATTGATTTAATTAAAGTTCGATGAGGTTGCCTATTATATATATCCTTTTTTAAGCCACAAGTAGCTTTCAAGGATTGGAGCATGTCGTAAGTGCGCGTGCATGCATTGTAACTTAGATTTGACCCTGTCATATCACGTTTATAGCCACCAGCCACACAGTTGCACTGTCGCATTACCCGCCATTAAAATAGGTTTCATTCACAACACCTGAATAGTTGGCCGTATATTACAGTGCGATTTCGTGCTGCTGTGATACCTTCCGCGTTGCGGATGTGTCTGGTGGTAATCATTTACCACCAGGTGACCCGCATGCTCGTTTGGCTGGTTTGCTTATACCTTCTCAAATTCTTCTGGAACTTGCTAGCGGCAGTGAACAGCTGACGTATGGTGG
Source organism: Baronia brevicornis (assembly GCA_031353405.1). Lineage (NCBI taxonomy): Eukaryota > Metazoa > Arthropoda > Insecta > Lepidoptera > Papilionidae > Baronia > Baronia brevicornis. The sequence continues at coordinate 235,096 of JASFAT010004670.1, read as the reverse complement.
CTGTTTTCTTGCGGGGCATCCGCGGCGGTGGCGCCGGTGGACGCTGCCTAGCGCCCGCCGCCGCTTGCGCTAGCGCTTCCAAGGCCTCTACAGCTCCGCCCGACGTACCGCGGGACAAACGACCCGACACGTCACGCCAACCTATCAAAAAAGTTAAAATAAACTTAAGAAGTCACACATACCTCTTACCTTACTTTGAATTATATAGAGTAAGGAATGAAGATATAAGAGTGATGTGAAGTAAAAAAAAGTTTCGTGACTAAAGTTGAGATAAGAATGTTTAAATGGCCCAACCATTAGACAACACATAGAAAGGATTGATGAAAGACGACTGGTAATAGAATTTTACGTTGCGGATGTGGATGGAAAAGTTAGTAGGAGTAGAACACGGAGAACATAACTTGAACAAATTGCCGAAGTTTTTAGGAAAGGCCAGGTCAAGAGTGCCCTTAACCGGCGGGCTTGCATGAGGAGAGTGATGAGTGTGAAGGACGCAAGGAAAGTATGCCGAGATAGTAGCAGAGAGAGATCTGTGGTCTCTGTCTACCCTTACGGGAAACACGCGTGACGATATGTATGTAAACTTAAAAAAGTTAACGAACGTTCAAAAGTGGCTACAGGTATCTCAACATTTGTTTTCACAGTCCATATATGCCCAACTGAGGATATAAACCCACCACACTTAGTGTGGATTGGTGGGGTAACCCGATTCGGAGTTAATATCTGTAGGTCATACACATGTATATATGTATATCCCGATGCGGAGTTAGAACCCGCGACCATTGAATCTGTAGGCAGTAGTCCCACCATGGTCGTTGTCGTCAATCTCAATGTTACGAAGCGTTTTTTCTTAACCTTTTTTTAGGGGTAGAAAGGCAAACGAGCAGGCGTGTCACCTGCTGTCACAGCAGTGCAGAAGCGTTGCCGGCCTTTAACACGTTCCCGCCGGCGCGAATTTTCATTTGATGCACCACCAGGCGGCGCTTAAATCTATGTCCCGCTTCATCTGGCGGCGCGCTAATTTCGCGCGTTCAGGCTTGCGCGCGCTTCTTGTTTCTTCAGTAGTACATTGAGTGCTTACTTTGCAAATTGTGTAACTAAATATAATTTTAATTTTGCCCATAACATGGATATGGAAATAAGTGATTCGTCTGATGCAAGTGTAAATAGAGGCAGGAGAAACGCATCAAGATTACGAATAGGAAAGTGTAGTCTCGTTTTTTGAAGGTTTCAATGTCGTATCGGTTTAGAAACACCGCTGGAGGTAACTGATTTCGCCTCTTTTTTGTTGCGGCACGCGTAAAAGTCTAATGCGTGTAAATAGTATGTGTATGTCAGTTTGTCATTGTTATAAAACTAAATGCATTATAACTATTTTGAAACGTCATGATTAGAGTGCTACTCTCACGTTCAAGTGTTCGAGTCTTCGTGTTAAGAGATTATCAATCATGATAAGTACCAACAATTGCTTTGATCCTTATCGATACATATAAGTAAAACTGAAGTGTCTGTTTGTAATGTCGAAATAAATTTTTACAAACACTTTTTCTCATTCGCAAGATATCAATATTAAAAATCCTATCTTTTCTTACTTTTATTATAAATTATGAATTTGTAATAACGAAATCCTTAGAAATATAATATAAAACAGTTGTTGGTTCTTTTTAAAGTTGATTTCCAAAGGAGTATTATATTCTTAATTGTACACCAAAAACAAAGTTACACAATTATTGATTTCATATTTATTTCGGTTGGAATAACTCAAACGATGTATTAATTTTTCTTTTAACAGCTCATATATGTCCCACTGCTGAGCATCGGCCTCTCCATATATATATAATCCATACATATATTTATGTATGGATTACAAATATTTATTCCGAGTCTGATAACCCCGCCAATCCGCATTGGACAAGCGTCGTGTTTTAAAGTCTGTTCCTCCAGAAATGAAGAGGCCGGTGCTCAGCAGTGGGACATATATGATTCCGATGCGGGGATCGAATCCGCGACCTTGACTCTGCGGGCGGAGGGCCCCGCCGGTCGTCAATTGCCTAAGTGGCGGGGTGCAATGATGTATTAATAACAGAATTATAACTGGTTTATCCATTTGTCAACGTCACCATTTTGAAAGTGTTGTAAATTATCTACACAAATTTAGCTTACACTGGAAGTACCACACAAATGTCGCTTACATTGAACATATATGTGCTGGACATATCAAATTATTATATATGACATATATGTGCTGCAGAAAAGAAAATTGTCTCCAGTTGAACTCCATAATAACTATACAGCGCTAATATTTCCAGCCAGGTACTATGACACGATTATAGGAACTTAATTAGAGCTATTGCATATTATTAATATTGTAAGTATAAACTTACTACTGGGCACAACGCTTCTTGGTACAGAGACCGTAAACGGTCCCCAGCCCTTGATGTTGCCAGACGCAGCCCTGAAGAAATATCTTCTGCCTCTAGTTAGCCCTGCCGCAAGGACTTTAGTGCCGATGTTACTTCCAGTAGCGGTCACCTCACGAGAACCACACAAGTTGGAGAAATCAGCACGAGACGACCACTCCACTGTAAAATTTCATTTTGAACTCAATTATGTCTTTAGCTATTTCAACTCCTCATATATCTATATCGAAAAACGAAAACGTTGTAAATGACACAAATGTTTAAATCAGAAAATAATACTGGGTCGTATGAGTAAAACAATAGTAGACGAAAATACAATATATAGATTAGGTAGTAAATTATAACCAAACACATTCATTACCTTTATATTTGGTAACAATGGGCGGATCCTTGATTGGTGGTCCAGCCCGGAGGTCCCTGAGGCGTACCGCGACAGCGTGCGCACCGCACACCTCAAGATCGGGGGGTGGTGGGGCGGCGGGCACGCGAGCTTGTTGCCAGCCGAGAACTAAGCGCCTGTGGCAAGGTAACCAACTTTTTTGTCAAAGTCTTTATTACGGATGTACATATATAATATTTTACTTATTCGTTTCGTTAGTCTATATGAGTTTTAATCATATTAGCGAAACGACGAAAAACAAATCTTTGTCTAAGGAATTTACGTTAATTTTTTTTTAATTCGATCCATCATTCATTTAATTTTTCATTAATAAACTAGGTAATAATGTAGTATTTGAAGTTACTAAAATTTATCAAGACAGGTCTCAAGCTCATCAAAGGATCTTTAGGATTGCTAAGAGATTTTCCTTTGCTGTCGTGATGCGTCTTTTATCGTTTCAGCAATATTTGAAGTCTTAGGGGCAGCCTTTATCGCCAAGTTATAACGTCCTCATTGTTATCTCCAGTTGTAAATGCTCTAGATCCAATTACTATAAATTCTACATATAAAATAATCATTCTACATATAAAAAAAATTATCCAATCTCACAAGTAAGATATGACTTAAAAATGGTTAATAAAAGTATGGATGTCTATCTATGTTGTTTACTTATGAAGCAGTAATAATAGCTCAGTTGACAAGAATCGGGCTTACGATCTGTACGTTGTGTGTTCGTATCCTCCTTTGGACTATTGATGTGAACTTTGGTTGTAAGGCCGCCAAAGCTTCTGAAATGCCTATGGCAATGTCTATGGGTGGCGTTGATTGCTTTCCATTAGGTGACACGCTTACTTGTTTACCTTCCTATCCCATAAAAACCATTTCTTAGCAACCTAACCGAAACATTAAAGCTTAGTTGGAATACTTAACAGGAATTCTATAGATAATTAAAAACATTTAGTCTTCTTTTTTTTTGACAAATAATTCGAATTTATAACTTCAAAGGAAAATTTTCACAATAAATTTTAAGTGCTATACAAAAGGCGTCGTACTTAAGCGTTCTGAGCCTCCTTTCCCAGTGTTGGGCCTGCTTATCCTTCTCGGAGCCGGTTCCACCCGCGCAGCCTGTTGTAGCGGCCTGACCACCCGCTGATGACCTGCAAACATGACACCATAGAATCTATAGATATAGCAGTTTAACAATACAAGTGATAAAAACAAAATATGTGAGGTACGCATACATTATATTTATATATTTAATTACATTGACATTTTCAAACGGGTAAGACTAACATTTGACAAGAATGATCGGAGTCCAAACTATAACATTTATATCTTTAGTTTATAATCTATTCAACAAAAATACATCCTCCTAAATATTTAAAAATATGTCATTATCAGCAGCCTGCGGTAGTCCACTGCTGGACATAGGCCTCCCCCATGGATCGCCACCTAGCCCGATCTTCGGCTACACGCATCCAGTTTCTGCCAGCCGCCCTGCACAGATCGTCGCACCATCTAGCCGGGGGGCGTCCCACACTACGTAATACATTTCAAAAATATGTAATACATTTCATTTATTAGCAAAGTGAAAGTAGAAAAAAAGCGGACATGATTTATCTACAAAAATATCTAATATTTTTTTTATAGATTTCCCACAACTAGTCTATAAAATTGGTCTCCGTGTTTCCGTCTTACCATTAAGAAGAAATAACTTGTTTTCTTTTATTGGAGCGGACCAATTATAGACGGAATACATTACATATGCTGCGTGCATGCAATTATATTATACCTCAGTCGACTTACTCTTAGGAGATTATGATATTTTAAATATCAAAAATGTTTTTTGTAATGATAAAAATGTTAATTATGTGTTTATTTGTATCCTAAAGATTTTTCACTACCATACGTTACCGTTACGTAATATGTAATGAATACTTACATAAATGAAAATTTGTTTGGCTTAATTATTTTTTCTTCAATATTTCTTTGTGTTAGCTTTTTTTTATAGTAGGGCAGGCAAGGGCAAGCATGCAGGTTACCTGTCGGTAACTGTTATATCTTGACTAAAATATACATAAAAAGGCCGACAACGCTTCTGTAATGCCTGTGGTAGGTATTGCAGATTTTTTTATGGGATAGAAAGGCAAACGAGCTAACGTTTCACCTGATGGAAATCAAACAAAGCCGTCCATATACTTCCGTAGCGTAATAGGCAGTGCGGAAGCGGTCCCTACCTTTAAGGAAAGTGTCATTATGGAAGTGGGAATGGGAGGGGGAGGGGGGAGGGTGCAGTAGGTAAGCTATCACTCAGACGCCGGTTGCTGTGGGAGTGTGGTACTTACCCGGGCGAGCTTGCCCATTCTTGCTACAGACAAATATTATGCCATTCTTGACAAAGTATTCGTCTGCAGCGTGGCTCTACCACAATTAAACGTCAATGGGCGATGTTGATTGTTCTCCATCAAGTAACACGCTTGCTCGTTTGCCCTCATATCCCTTAAAAAATGTTTGCAATTATAATAAATCATAATCTTACCGTGTACATGTGTCTTCTCGGCACACTCTCTCCGGTGCGCATCCGGTGACGTCATGTAGACGGGACTCTGCCTCTCTTGATAGCCTACGAAGATGCGCGCCTAAAGATTCCGGTGTCTTAACTGTAATGAAATAAGCTAAATATAAATTTAGGCGATCATTGTTAAAGAATGTTTTTCGGACATTTTTTTTCGGTTCAAACATAACATACTCTCGGAGCTCCACTTATGATATGAGAATATTCTTGGCGAATTCGGCTAGGTTGGCTTCAACTTTAGAGACGTTCAGGCATTATCCCGAGGACAGTAGGTACGCACCACCGGCCGCTCGGCCGAATACATGAACAAAATGTAAGTAATGTAAATAAAACTAAAAAAGGCAATAAGGTAAAGTATTATTTTTTTAAAGAACAAAAGCTTCGAATTTTGAATTTTTTTTTTGTCATATACTATACTTTTTTCATACTCAAACTCTTTATTAAGTGCCAGTTACATATTTTGACTATTATTAACTTTATAACTAAATTTTTACGAATAATGTAGAAAAATCAAAACCGCCCGTTTTTTCGCAAATAATATATAAATGGAGAGCTATTTTTGTTAGTCTCACTGAAACACAAAAACGGCTCAACCGATTTGAATATTTTTTTATTTCATTCGCTATAATACAGGGAAGGTTAACGAATAAAAAATATAGGGAAAACATAAAAACATCTAGAAAAATGAAAAATTCTTTTTTCTTCCTTTCACTTCCAATTACTTTCAAAAGATGGTGTTCGTGACGATTTTATAGTCTAACGGACGTGTTGTCATACAAAACTCACTTACGTCGTTACTTTTGTGCGACTTTGAAAAGTATTGCATACCTAAGTACTAACATACCAGGAGAACATAAGCTACCAGTAGATATCATTTTTGTTAATTTGAATTCAATAAATTATAGGGTCAAACGTTCACTGGATCATCTAGTATGCAAATATAGAAAATAAATAATAAGATGGATCAGTAATTGATATTAGGATTTTATATCATTTGATATAAAGGAAATGAAACAAACATTCCTCGAGATTGAGTGAAAACAAAAACAAATCACTGTCAACTATAATAAATAGGGTCCGCTTGATAAATGGACGGATAAGGGAGACTTTTGTTCATTATTGTCGGATGCCAATACGGTTTATCTCAGTTTAAGTGAGGCGCCTTTGGTTAGATTATATAAGAAGTTTCTTAACTTCGTAGATAATCTGGAAGTTTTATCGTCTCGGTCAGTGATTCAAGTCCACTGTGCTGCAACATATTTGTGTGTCAGGAAATTCTTGAAGTGGAGACATGCTTTTTATAAAAGCAATCATTTTACACATTGTATTGGTAAGTAAAATTCTTTGAAACTTATTTTATTGTAGGCATGCCGCCAAATTTTGAAACTATAAAAAGTATACTGCAACAAAAAAGGTAAATGATCACTGGTCTAGATGATTGAAGGACTCCACTTCTTTTTTATAGCATTTACAATAAATTTATCGAAAATATTAGTGAACAATTATTTGATTTTTTTTTATGGAATAGGAAGGCACACGAGCTGGCGTGCCAAAGCAATCTGGGCCGCTCATAGACATCCGTGCCATAGGCTTTGCAGAAACGTTGCCGGTCATTAAGAAAAGTATAGGCTTGTTTTTGAAGGTTCTAATGTAGTATCAGTTTGAAAACACCGCTGGAGGCAGCTGGTTCCACAGTGTAGTAGTGCGTGGAAAGGAGTTTCTAGAAAAACGCAGCGCACTAGATCGCCACTCATCAAGATCAGTTAAATATACTTCATTATTTAAGTATAGTAATAGATAATACATCCCGAATGATGTTACAGCTATACAGTATGCTTTCATAGTCGACGGTCACGTAACAATGATTCGAATTTCTTAAGATTTATTTTTATAGGATAGGAAGGCAAACGAGCAGGCGTGTCACCTGATGGAAAGCAATCAACGCCACCCATACACTTCCGCAGCGCCATAGGCAGTTCGGAAGCGTTGCCGACCATTAAGGAAAGTGTCTTTATGGGAGTGTGAATGGGAGGGGGTGGGCTTAGAGGGAGGGGGGAGGGCGTTGGCCCTCTGGAACTCGGCCGTTCAACGTACGAAGAGCGGTAGGTAAGGTACCACTCAGATGCCGGTTTTCTGCGGAAGTGTGGTACTTCCCCGGGCGAGCCGGCCCATTCATGCTACAGACAAATATTATGCCATACAGAAAGTATTAACAATTCACTGCCGAACATTTGCCTCCCTCCCAAAAGAAAGGTGTTGCACAAATCCCTACACTTAGCAGGGGAATTGGGGATCGCAGAACGGTTTTTATTACTAAGGTAACAGCTGATGCTCATCTACCAGAATGAGCTCCAATAGTAGTCTCGTATGATACCCATTGGAAGAAATACAGTTGCCCTATTGTATTCCGGTAACCATGCAACGAAAGGGTAATATAAGTAATAATAATTTTAAATAATTCCGTGTATCGTAAATGCTATCACGGAGAACAAATAACACGGATAAACACTCTCTTTTCTTTTCTTTGATGACAATTAGTTTTAACTATTATGCCAGTGTCAAGTAACATACGATAACATCGATCCCTTTAAATGAAACTAGTCCGCTTTTCACGTTACGTTTTGATCAAAAAATGGTGGCAATTCTACCAAAACCTTCTATGGACTTTTTCAGTCAACTTAAAATAGACGCATTTATTTCATATCACTTCACTTATACGCCTTAATCGAATTATATTGTATAATACGCCACACCACAATTAAACAATATAACTGATAAGATTATGAAAATGAAATATAAACACAATATCACTGATGTAAGTTGGCGGGAAAAGACATATACAAGCTAATTTGGAGTAAACTCCTGTTTCTTTATAGGATAATCAAGTAAACGAGCAAGCTTGTCACCTTATGAAAACCTGTCTGTCGGCTATAAGAATATTTACATTGATGCGCAAACCAAACTAGCGACATGTTAAATCGAGAGAGAAGAGCTCGCCATTACGCTATTTGTGAGTAAATGTTTACAACTATCATAATTAAAAATCAATAATTAGTAAAATCTACCTATATTGTAGTTCTCCCTTATTTTATTATAGTTTTCCTTGAGTGTTCGATTCATTGCAATGTTTAAGATTCGATTTCCTGGTACAAATAAAACTTGTATGACAACTTCCCGAACCAGATGGCCGTTACGGGAGAGCTAAAAGATTTATACTTGAGCTCCGAGTCAGCTCGCTTGATTAGTGCCATGATGAGAGTATATTATGACTACTGCTTACAATCAGATTGTCGATCAAGCCTATCAATAAACGTATTTTATAAGGTAATTTATTTACTTTAGGATTACTGGTTGTTATAAAATTTCAGTAAATTTTAAAAAGGAAAAAAACTTGATTATTTAATGGAAAAGAAAACGAAATATTATTTTTATATGGAAGACAGGTAAACCAGAAACCAGGTCATTATGGTAAGGAACTAGCGCCATACATGGATATCTGCAATTTTAAAGGCACTACCGAAATCTTTTAATTTGAAAGAATGTGTATGGACAGTCAAAAGTTTTACTTAGCTAAGATCCGCGACAAGCAAAACAATAACAGAAAATTAATAATGTGTTTTTCCGTTGGGTTTAGTGGATTTATTTGGAACTTAAACCAAAAACTTACTCTCTAGACTCTACGGAAGACAACCGAAAAGAGTCACTTTTCGGTTGTCTTCAATAGAGTCTACTATACCTGAAGATGCCTCGTGTTGGGGCGAAACACGTGTCGTGTACAAGATGGAAAAGTGATAGTGTGTGTTTGGCGTTGTGTATAGTGGTTGGTGGGTGGAGAGTTGATGGTCGATTTTCGGTAAGTTTTTGGTTTAAGTTCCAAATAAATCCACTAAACCCAACGGAAAAACACACATTATTAATTTTCTGTTATTGTTTTTCTTGTCGCGGATCTTACCTAAGTAAAACTTTTGACTGTCCATATAGTGATGGATTTCCGCAAAGTAACGCCTGACTCCATTAATAATCTGAAAGAATGTGATTAATGAGAGGGGAAGAAAGAAGTAATAAGCGAAGAAGAGTAAAAAGAAGGGGAAATATAAATCTGTTTATGATTCTATCTAAACGCGTTACAAAACAAGTAATTATTTTTATTATTATTAAAAAAAGAACGCATTACAATACAAGTAATTATTATTATTTTATTATTATTATATATTGACGCCTATTCCCCGCAGGGGTGGGCAGAGATCACAGAGCTCCATTCTCTACCATTTATCGCAGCTCTCCATTAGTCGCTTTTCGCCCTCGTGAGAATCAGGACGTGACGGGTGGCAAACCACGTCGCCGTCATTTTTCAACAAATTAGGTATATTAAATTCGTCTTAATGACTCCCACGAGCCGCAAGGGAGGATGGAGGTCAGCCCCAGCAGAGCCCTGCATGCTGAGGTAAGGCACTATAGTACCCAGGGGAGCCCGATTCCGGGACGATCGGATTATTAAACGCATAAAAAACGCGGTAACACAAAGATACTACCACTCAACGCCGAAATTTAGTGAGAGTGTGATATTTCCCGGTGGAGCCGGCCTACTCGTGCATGGCTCAACCTATATTAATTGTATATTGAACAAAAACATATTCTCGTACATGTAGTATTATATTTATTTTATTATATATAAAATAAATATAATGCTACATTATCAACATTATTAAACGTATACAAAACGCGGTAACACAAAAAGATTCTACCACTCAACGCCGAAATTTAGTGAGAGTGTGATATTTCCCGGTGGAGTCGGTCTACTCGTGCATGGCTCAACCTATATTAATTTTATATTGAACAAAAACATATTTTCGTACATGTTGTATTATATTTATTTTATTATATATAAAATAAATATAATGCTACCTTATCAACATTATTAAACGCATACAAAACGCGGTAACACAAAAAGATTCTACCACTCAACGCCGAAATTTAGTGAGAGTGTGATATTTCCCGGTGGAGCCGGTCTACTCGTGCATGGCTCAACCTATATTAATTGTATATTGAACAAAAACATATTCTCGTACATGTAGTATTATATTTATTTTATTATATATAAAAGAAATATAATGCTACATTATCAACATTATTAAACGCATACAAAACGCGGTAACACAAAAAGATTCTACCACTCAACGCCGTCATTTAGTGATGGTGTGATATTTCCCAGTGTAGCCAGCCTAGTCGTGCATGGCTCAACCTATATACTAGTATACTAGTATATCGAACAAAAACATATTCTCGTACATATCATGGAGCAAGAATAGCGATAGGCGTGTCTTTGGTTGTAGGTAAACAGGTAGTGAATAGGATTTAAATTGCCACTGCTATCAAAGGGAATACGTGCTAACAAATTAATAATTAATTAAAATTAACTTAGACTTTCAATTAGCACCTACAAATACAATTAGTTATCTAAACTTGACACAACAAGGAATAACCAGCAGGAAATTGAGGCCATTTTCCCCGTTACTGTATATAACAATATTATATAGTTTTGAAATTATATATGGTTGTCGAATAAAATTAATGATGAAATATATTATTCATTTAATAATCATAAATATTACCCGACCAACTAAATGGCTCAGCTCATATCGAAATAAAATAAATATTTTGTATCGCCTACAGGTTTAGCTGAGGCTGATTGTTTTTTTTTATGGGATTGGGGGGCATACGAGCAAGTGTGTCGCTTGGTGAAAAGCAATCAAAACTGCCTATAAACATCTGCAACACCCTAGGCATTGCAAATGCGTTGCCGGCGTTTGAGATAAGAGAAGGCTTGTTTTTTGAAGGTTCTAATGTCGTATCGGTTTGGAAATACCGCTGAAGGTAGCTGGTTCCACAGAATGGTGGTCCGTGGGAATGAAGTTTCGTGGTAAAGATCGTGAAGTGATATAGATATATATATATATATATATATATATATATATATATATATATATATATATATATATATATATATATATATATATATATATATATATATATATATATATATATATATATATATATATATATATTGCATTAGTCGTAAAGCTGCGAGACTCGTCAAAGTATTTTTTTTTCTAATGCCGATAATTCAATTTCTAGTTTTGGCGTTTTCGATTTTTTCGGCCGATATTTTGTAATTCGACGTATTATAATGAAACATACGATAGAACATTCTAATGTGAAGCTATAAATATTTTCACTCAATAAAATATGAATATTCACGCAAACATGGGCTGGTTTACCGCTGAAGTATTATACCCTCAGACAAGCAGTTAAGGGGCAACATTTTTGTGTGTTACAACGTTTCGTTACGGTAAGTGCTAGAATCTGGAGGCCCAAGTTCATACCCCGTTTTTAGCTCCCCTTTTTCGCTACTGATTAACCTCCCAGTATTCACATCTTCAGTATAACCTGTTCATGAGCGACCGTGTTTCGTTACCAACAGTTGACTCGCTTACTCATTAGTCTATCTCGCACCTACGTAAAACAGTAAATTATATCTTTATATTTTTCGGGGACATTTGTCAACAAGACATTCATAAACCTTGATAAAGAGATATAAAACGGGAATATAAAATTGTTCATTTATGTTAACAAACTAAAAGGAGGGTCGTAAAATGGGGGCGCATATTTTACTTTATGTTGATTGGTACCTGAAGAGACAATATCGCGTGTCTTGGTAAATGATGCACGCTTTTTATGGTCTCTTTATGCGATTATAGCCTATACAGTATTTAAAAGTGGTAGAGCCACGCTGCAGACGAATACTTTGTTAAGAATGGCATATTATTTGTCTGTAGCATGAATGATCCGGCTCGCCCGGGGAAGTACCACACTCCCGCAGAAAACCGGCGTCTGATTGGTAGCTTAGTTACCGCGCTTCGTACGGTGAGCGGTCTGAGTTCCGGAGGCTCAAAGCCCTCCCCTTCCCACTCCTACTCCCCATCTGATACCCACTCCCAATCTCCCTCCCACTCCCTCTCCGATTCCCACTCCCATAATTTCACTTTCCTTTAAGGTCGGCAACGCTTCCGCACTGCCTATGGCGTTGCGGATGTCTATGGGCGGTTATGGTTAGTTGCTTTCCATCAGGTGACACGCCTGCTCGTTTGCCTTCCTATGCCATAAAAAGAAATACCCTGGTTATCTATTTATTATAGTATAACTAAGTCAAATCAAAGGTTTAATGCAATTATATTATTAATTGTGCAGTTTGGTTTTTTCTACAGCTCATATATGTCTTATCGCTAGACTCGGGCCTGCCTATTTCTGGAAGAATGGACATCAACCTCCCAAGCATCTCCATGGTGGTGCTCAGGGCACTCAGACGGGAAGTCAATATCCGTAGACGACAGATATGAATGTTTACAGTGATGTGGGAATGGACTGAAAGCAGCAGCTTCACCACTGAGCCATTTAGGTTTCCGATTTAATTTATTATATGTACATATACAAAATTAGCTTCCCAGTCGTACTTTGTTGCAAACTCAGAAGAAAAAAAAATTCAAGGAAACTCATTACAATAAAACTCAATAGACTACATTGTGCCATTTTATAGACAAACCACCTATTGTAGGATAGGGTTAATATCCCAGAAACCTCTATGGAAGTGAGAACACTTGAAGGTTTTACTTCTCAATGTTTCATGGCGATCGGATTAATGGTGTAAGTAATGTATGAGGACAAACATTCAGACAGATATATACATTCGAATTTTGTAGAAGGGCAGGCAAACGAGCTTGCGGGTAAACTGGTTGTAAGTTATCATCGCCGTTTGTGAATACATAGGTAAGTCTATTATTTTATATAGACGTCTTTACAAAAAAAAACGGATGATTTTCATTTTTCTATATTATTGGTAATAATTTAGTTCTAAAGAGGTTTTAATAGCCAAACTATGTTATGGGCACTTAATAAAGAGTCTAGGTATGAAAAAAGTTAATTCCAAATTCGAAGCTAATGTTTTGTTTAAATAATAGTCCCTTTTTTAGTTTGTGACTTTTTACTAACTTTTCGCAGGTTTGTTGTTAGATGGCTATCAGGCAACTAAAACTAATTTCTCGTAAGTTTTAGTAGAATAATTTTTGTTTTTCGCACCATCCTGCTTTATTGTAACTTAAAACAGATATCTTTGTGTCTATTGTAATGGCAGAAAAAGCAATAGGAGCTAGTAAAATTATAACGCTGTTGGAAGAGGGGTATAGCCAATTTTACTTATTAATGTTATTAATAAAGATATTTTTGACATTAACTAAATTCCAAAGTTTCTATAAGTACGTTTACAAAAATAAGCTATTTCTGTTTAAATCCTTCTAATATTATAAATGCGAAAGTTTGTGAGTATGGATGTATGTTTGTTAGTCTTTTATGAAAAAACTACTGGACAGATTTAGATGAAACTTTAAAGTAATATAGGTACATCGGAATAACATATAGACTACAATTTGTAATGGTTTTACGTAATTTTGGTAGTTATATAGTTTTACTATTAAGTAAAAAAAATATATTTATTTAAAATGATCTGTCACGAAACTTAATATGGCAGACCAAATTCCACGCGAGCGAAGCCGCGGACAAAAGCTAGTATGATAAATATTTCACTTACTCATATGTTATACACACTCGTACGGAGCATATATGACGCAAATCCAGTTATTATGGGAGAGTTTTCAATTAACTACATTCCAGTAAGTTTTTTTAACTTTTATCAGAAAAAGGGTGAGGTCTTAACCTCCGACAAGTAATAGCTTTTAGTTATATTAACTGGACATAAAAGTAACGCGTCAGGCGGCGGGCGGTGTAATGTTAGGTACTTTGTATTACCATACACTCGGATATAAATGTCACTTTTTTGTAATATTGCGAGTGACATGCGATCAAGAGCAGTTTAGCGAAATATAGCGTGAGTGACTTCTTCAGTTCAATCATTTTATATCATTTACTTTGACGTGAGTCAGAATTGTATATACGTTAAACGAAATATAGGATGCCTTATGACGCATCATACGACACTGACAATCTGTCTGCTTCACTTAAAGTTGCTTAGAGAGTTATGGAGAGGGCTATGCTCGGAGTTTCTCTGGTGGATAAGATAAATCACAAATACCTCATGTAACTAGCTACCTCATGTAACTAGCCCATTTCTAGGTTTAAATATCAGACCGCCAGGCCAGGACTTTTATTATAAAAGTGTATACACAAAATCCCAACAGATGTTCAACCTTTATGTTTGAATAAAAATAAATTTTAAGACTATGCAGTAAAGCTTAATTATTTAGAGTACTATGATGATCAATTGCCTTGGGACTAAATATTAATATCTAATTATATATTAGATAAACTATATTTAAAAAGAGCGCAAAAACAGGACAATAGAGTTTCTCGCGCTGTTTTTTCGTTCATAGCGCCGCTTTGCTTTCAAAAGTAGTTAGTTTATTAGCAATGTTGACGTCAAAAAGAATTTCTCGTGAATCTATTTTGAAGACTTTTATATTTTGAAGACTTGTGTGAAGTTTGTTGGAAAACCGACAACTTTTGGGCTAAAGAAATATTGGAGTAGAGAGCGCGGTCTTGCCAAACGTTGACAGATAGACCGAAGATCTAATTTATGTCAGCCTCCCTAGATGTATGAAGACAGAGCTACATGGCGCATTTTAGGGTAGGCCTATAGCCAGCAGTGGATTGAAATGTGTTTATTAATGAAATAAGAAAAAAAAAAGATATAATTTACGTAATTCTTCTTCACTTTTTTAATAGTTCTTATAAATATATTATTGATAAAAATGGAAAGTAATCGTTTTCGGAAAAACTTCGTCACACAATTTCTTACCTGGCAAATGCAACAAAAAGAAAATTAATTAACAGCAGCAATAGCTCAGTCGGTATAGCCTCGGCGTCACGATCTGAGCATCGTGAGCTATCTTCCACTGGACTATTGATGTGAACCATATCCTAGCAAATGCATTAGCTCAGTTGGTATGGATAACAAGAATTCTAGTAATATTAAAAACATTGCTAGTCTTGGTGGAAAGTCAAAACCTTTACTTAGCTAAGATCCGCGACAAGCAAACAAAATCGGAAAATTAATAATGTGTGTTTTCCTACTGGATGAAGTGGATTTATTTGGAACTTAAACCAAAAACTTACCGAAAAACGGCCGTCAGGAACTATGCACCCACCAACCGTAACCGTACCGTTGTAAACGACACGTGTTTCACCTTGTAAACGACAAGGTGAAAAAGTGGTAGTGTGTGTTTGGTGTTGTGTATAGTGGTTGATGGGTGTATAGTTGCTGACGGCCGTTTTTTGAGAAGTTTTTGGTTTAAGTTCCAAATAAATCCACTTCATCCAGCAGGAAAACACACATTATTAATTTTCTGTTATTGTTTTGCTTGTCGCGGATCTTAGCTAAGTAAAGGTTTTGATGTCCACATAGTGATGGGTTTCCGCAAAGTAACGCCTGACTCCATTAATCATTGCTAGTCTTCCCTAAAAAAAGAAAAATAGGATGTACGCACAAGTTCGTAGTGAAATCAATGGACACTTACATTGCGTGCCTTCCTTCGCACCGAATTCCATTAGCATTCTGGCGAGTTGCCGATTGTTCGCCAACACCGCCACATCGAGCGGCGACAAGCCATCTGGATTGACGCTGTAAAAGATAATCAACATTAAACTAATAAACAAATATATTCCTTTAACCCTTAATTTGGCAGAATTTTTTTTTTAAATTTTGTGAAAACATATTATTCATCAGTTTTAAGACATTAAAGTTCCTTGTAAAAAAAAATAAAAAAAATCATGTTTTTTCCCTTTTTGAGAAACACGTCTTCTGTGGCGGACATAGCCAAAGTAGGGTAATAAAACAATATTGTAAAATTAGTTAAATTGTAGAAACAATTTGTGTAGCTTTTCACTAGTACAAGTCTTTTTTTTAGCAGTATTTGCAACGAACCTCATCCATAGTTGAGGAAAAATGACCGACATTGTAGTATTTGTAATTAGTTTGATTTTAGAAAAATCGAAGAGTGTGGCTTCGCAGGCATTTTTAAGTCACCAGTGACATTTATAGTGTTTCCAAGTCAATATATTTTTATTTCTACTAAAATATTTGAGTTGCCAAGTAATTTAAATTTAATTGATTTATGGCAATTAAATTTAATGACTTGGATTTTTTTAAAGTTTGTGTTCGGTGTAGCGGACAATATCAAATTAAGGGTTAAATCTTTACAACGGGGAGGCTGTTATATTTAGGGTATTACTGGATGAAAAGCGAGGACTACTTGGTTTGCAAACATCGTGACCTTGGCGTGATGACCAACCACGTACCTTACCAAGATTTTGTTTGGCAAGAAATTTTGTCTATCCGACAGCATGACAGCCGGAATCCCGCTAGGTAACTTTTGTGGACCGCTGGTTGCGAACTACGGAAACCAGCAGTAAATGAGTTGTTCAGCCTTGATTTAAGGACGGTTATAATGCCACTTGCCATTTTCCCACTTGATGGTAAAGCTGACGGTTGTGTATGGGGAAGCGGTTACGCTTCTTTGCATGCCTATCTTGTCAGAAATACGATACATTGATACCGTGTTGCAAAAAGGATGTTTTTCGAAAGCTAGCGGAGCAACTAGGGCAAGCCTTTCCAAATAATGACTTGATGTTAATTATTGTCCTTTTTTATCCTTTTACACCCTAATATCCGCTAATTTCGAAATAACGCTTAAAACTCCGGTCTTGCCTTTGTTACTTTACGTGAGAGCTGTCGATTTGTCTGCTTAACAAGCTTAAAGACGAGCGTCTTTAGAGAGAGCTAAGCTCAGTTCCTCTGGCGCATAGCTAGACAATTAGAAATGACGAAATCCATCGGAGAACTTTATGCACCGACATAGCTCTTTGTGTCCGCAAATTGAAGTTAAAATGTGCTAAATATGTATTATCTCTGATCATTTGTTTGCTATATATGTGAAACTACATACATATGATACATTCATTAATTCTGCATTCATCAAATGATCACACCTGTTTCCCGTAGGGGTAGGCCACAAATCTCCATCTGCTACGATCTTGGCACACTTTCTTTCCGACTAGCGAAGTCTCTCTCTCTCTCCGACTAGCGAAGGTTGGCAGCCAAATCAGCACAAATTTCCTTCTCCTTCACAAGGTGCAGCAGTTCTGGAGCACTCGCTATCCCGGTCCACTCCTTGATATTGCGTAGCCAACACTTTCTTTTTCGACCAACTTATCTTTTGCCCGCGATTTTTCCCATCATGATCAGTTGCAGCAACTTGTACCTCTCATGTCTCATGATATAGGTAAGCAACTTTTCTAGCTTTGTCGGTCTACAAAAGTTCACGTTTTTGCTAGACTTGTCGGAGAACCTCGTCATTGGCCACCCTTTAAGTCCGGCTAATAGCGAGCATCCGTCTATATGCCCACGTTTCAAACGCTTCTATACGTTTTCTGAGGTCTTCTTTAAGCGTCCAAGCCTCACATCTCAGTCTCACATATAGAAGAACGGGCAAGATGTAACAGTGCAGCATTCTAATGCGCAAGGAAAGTTTGAGAGTGCGATTAGAAAGGACACGTTTCGATATATACTTACTTATATTACAAGAGGTATAATAATTAGGTGTATCACGAATTTTAATACCTCATTAAGACTTATACATAATTTCTTCAATACAGATACAGCGACACAAGGACATGTTTGACTATCAAGTATGTATATGTAAATAAAGTATTAAGGGGGAAATGATAATGGTGCGGCCAAGCGTGCCCTGGGGGATTGGGACGTTGAATTTTTATTACTAAATTACACCTACGCTGTAGCTGTGGTTTAATGTTTGTTCAAAAAAATAACAATGTTTATGTGATACAATCAAATTGTAGGCGAATTTTCTTTATAAAAATCGTTGAAATTTCTGCTAAATGTCAAACCTAGTACGCTTTGTTCGCTAAGCAGTAACAACTGAAGGTCCATCTCCCTACCCCTTTTTACTGCTTTTACTTACTGCTCATCATGAAGGCATTACAGCTGCGGGTGGACCTTAGCCTGGTTCAGTATTTTTTTCCGGTCGGATCTTAGTTTGGCTTTTTTTCTCCAGCCCATCACACCGATTGCCATTAAGTCGTCCTTGACTCCATCTAGTCATCTGAGCTTAGGCCCTCTGCGGCTTCTACGACCATCTGGTTCGCCGTCGAGTAGGCGTTTGGGTACTCTAGCCTCTTTTTTTTACTTACTGCTCCACCTCGCTTTACTTACATGTTACCGTAAGGTAGGTAATGCATTTTTAGTGCCTTTGGAGTTACAAATGTGAATGCGATCTGATTACAGACCTTGAGGTTACACTATATAAAAAAGGTTCACCTAACAGTATTTACGTGACGACCTTATGCGCTTAGTGCCGAAACCACAGAGGTCGGAATAAATGGCGCCAGTATAACTTCCGCATTGCGATAAACACATGTAGGACTTACAGGTATTTGTTGATATCATTTCATATGATTTATATGTCCCACTGCTGCGCACGGGCCTCTCCATATATGGAGGAATGGACACTAACCCACCACGCTTGTCCATCGCAGATTGGCGGGGTTACCAGACTCGGAATAAATATTTCTAATCCATACATATATTTATTCCGATGCGAGGATCGAACCCGCGACCATTGACGACGCGGGCGGAAGGCCCCGCCACTGAGCCAATTGGTCCTTAATGATACATATTAATAATTTATATATAATAATTTATTCAATTATATATGTATACATACGACATATATGATTTATATATGTCTCACCAATTCACTTTGGAGAAGTACGATGGGGTAATACACTCAAAAATAGTATCCCGATTTGTGGGGGTACTCAGTAGAAAAAAATGTATTGTATCATAAAATAAGTATTTTTTTAAAAAAAATAATATGTTTTTAATATGAATTTTACGTAGATTGAAAATCAAGTTATGGAAAAGTATCTGCCGCGATCACATTACACTGAAGCTTGACTTCAAAATAATTAAAAATGTCAGTCAAGATGAACTTTCCCAATTATCGCCTCCTGAAAACTCTGTTAAAACAAACTTTTTTTCCCAACTTTTGACCATTAATTATGGAGAAGGTGTTTGTTAAAATATACCCATGATTTTGTTTAAATAAATATCAGCTGGTTTTAAGGTATTTGAACAGCTGTGATATAAGTAATGAATGTGATGATATGTGTGTATGTGTCGCCAATGTACATCTACAATTCTCAAGGCATTGCATATTCAGGTAACATGTAAGTAAAGCGAGAGGGAGAAGAAAGAAGAACCAAGGGGTAGGGAGTTGGTCCTCTAGTACTTAATGCTAATTGTACAATGCGCAGTAAAATTTGATATTTTGATGAAATTTTCATTCGCTGGCTCTTTCTCTTCAGTCATAACGTAGTGTCGGACGCCCCCGGCTAGATGGTGCGACGATCCGCGCAGTGCGGCTGGCAGAAACTGGATGCGTGAAGCCGAAGGTTGGGCTAGGTGGCGCTTTTTGGTGGAGGCCTATGTCCATCAGTGGAGTACCGCAGGTTGATGATGATGATGGAATTTTGGCAATTTTTATTTACGAAAATTTGCCTGCAAGTTGACTCTTTTTTATGATAATGGAAAGAGGCGAAGGATTTAATGTGGGTGAAAAGAAGGAATTAATGGAGTGGGATGAAGTAAAGATAGATTTAGCTCGAAAAGCCAACACTTTCAGCCACTGGCGACCCCAATGTGAAATATCTTGCATGATTGCTTATTAGCAAAAGTCATTTTTATATGTTAAATATATCCTTGTTGACTATCACACAGCCGAAAAGTGAATGAAGTTATCACTTATATTTATAAAAAAATACATATCAGATAGATCAACTTCGAAAGAAATTGTTTTTATCAGACAGAATCGTTTAGTACAGGTTAAGACAAAAAAATGTACACCCATTATTGGCTCCATAACTATTTCATTTCATTTTAGCAACTAGATGTGTTGTGGATTTTCTTTAAATAAATAAAGTTTATTTTAAGTTAAAAAAAAAACCACGTTATTACCTGTTGACATCGACGTCGGTAGACTCCAGGATGTTTCGAGCCTTGTCCAAATATCCATGTTCGACGGCGGCAAAGAGAGCTGGAACAATAAACAAATATTTATTTATGTTTGGTGATAGACCTTGCATACAGATCTTGCATCAAAACTCCTCAGCATAAGTACCAAGCTACGAATATACAAGACTATGATACGTCCCATTTTCTTGTATTGAGCCAAAGCTGGGACAATCCCGCTAAAAAAAGCTGAGCGGAAAATTTTCTGTAAGATTGTAGGAGAAGATGGGTCATGGAGGATTCGTAAAAACACCAAGATAGAAGACCTGGTCGCCCAGCCTAATATTAAGGGCAAAATTAAAGCGCATCTACTTCGTTGGCTCGGTCACCTTGAGCGAGTGGGCGAGGATCGGAGTGTGAAGAGGGCGTATTTGTGTCGTTCAAGATATCGCTGGAGAGATCAGGTGGATACTAACCTGCACGATCTTCAAGTCAGCAATTGGCAAGAATTAGCATAGGACAGAGAAAGATGGAGAACTCTCGTTTTGCAGGCCAAGATTCACTACGGGTTACTGAGCCATGGGAGTAAGTTGTTGTATGTTGCGTAAGATTAAGTACTGATTCATTGTATTTCATTCATAAATGAAATATAATGAACCAGTACATGATTTTTATAAACAGAGCAGACTACAAGACATGCGGGTCACCTGGTCCCACCCATAGACATCTCAAACGCTGAAGGCGTTTCAGATGCATTGTCAGCCATTTGTAAACACGCTCGTTTTAAGATTGTCTATGTGTTGCATTAATTTGGGAACACCGTAGGTGGTAAATCATCCCAAAATTGTATAGTTTGTGGCAGAAAACTGCGACTAAATCGCACGGTGGTGGAGAGCCAGCATGCTAAGGTGATAGGGAAACGTATTTTTGTGACGCGTAGGCCAATCACTATTTATTAAACTCCTACTACCATGCAGCTAGTACGAATTTAAACAACTCCTCAGAACATTCACCGTAATAAATTCGATATGGTACGCAAAGAGATGATACATCTCAGTGTACGTATAGATAATTGGAAATCCTGCGGTCGCCGGCGGTTCGGGGCACTTTCCGTTGGATGCGGTCAAATGGAATGAGTTGATACGGTACGCAGATGAGAGTTCGAGCCCAGAAATTAAAGCAGTACTCCATAAGTATGTATATATGTAAATATCTGATTATTTAATATAAAAAAGTCAAAATTACATTTGCAATTTGCTTAGATGATAACTACTCTTGTAGATACTAAGTTACATGTCATAGACCCCCAATTTTGTTTAAGTAGACATTGACAAGATGATCCTTTGTCAATCGACTCGACCCAGGGGTCCATATAGACCACTTTGTTAAACATTGCTCTATTTCACATCTTTACAATATTTAGATATCTTCATTACCTCTTATGATATAACTTCTAATCCAATGATGACTGACACAGACAAATGTGGTATTGGTTTGACATTCTCAAAGTTAGGACCATGTGTAGTGTTTGACATACTCAAAGACAGAACCGGTACACACACTACGAGTTCATATCGCACTTACACAAAAAAGACATTTTTAGGAATATAATCTTTAAAAATACTTCATGTTAATGCTTATTTACATGGTAAAAAAATGTCTGATGAAGTATGTTGTTGTTTTATTGAGTTTTTATAATAAATTAAATTATGATTAATAGTTAAATTTTGATATGAATAGATTTTTTTAGCAATTTAACTAGGTAGAACGGTAGAATTTTTATATCAGAACATTTTTTGGTTGTTAAACATTTTTGTTTTTTTTATGCCTCACTGAGAGCAATCAACGTCACCCATTGATATCTATAACACTGTACGTATTGTAGCAGCGTTGTCGGCCTTTACGTAATGGCCTACATGTCTGATTTTTTAAGATTCCTATGTGGAATCGTGACTTCTACCAACCATAAAAGCATCTTTTTATGGACCAAAGGTCCATAAAAAGATGCTCAAACGGTCATTGTTTTTGTATAACAGAAAGTGTCTCGATTGTAAACAGCACAACACGTAAAATCATATAATCTGTTTCAGTTTATAATGGGCATAATATTTAAATAGTAAATTGCTATTAATGAAAACGACGAACTATATCTTCACATGAAAATATGAACTATTGTTTGTCCATTGGTCGTAATTAAAAAAAATGAAATATGAATTTTTTTATTTAACCTTTCTGTACTTTTTCACCATATGAACTTTAACTATGCCAAATTTCACACTCCTACATCCACGCAATGTGTTTATAAAGGATTACAAAGCTTTCCACGCGTATTAATATATAGGTTTTATAAAACAGAAAAAAAAACTAATAAAATTAAAGAAAAAAATAAAATAAAACAAAAAATACCCTGTAAATGTATGTTAACTTGTGCGATTTTGTCTTGCTGCGCACGCGCATCCTTCTGTTGGCGACGCGTCGCCTTGTCGAGGTGCGGGGGTAGCGGGGCGCACGCGCTCAGGGACGGTAGCTCCCCGCCGCACCCCTCGAGGAGGGCGCCGTACTGGAGCTCTATAAGATACGGCCACGTTTAAAACAAAAAGAAAAACAAAAATATAACAGATTATTAAAAACAGAATAGCATTACGCATAAACAATAAAAATATAACAACAAATTAATAATATAAATCAGGTGTAATAATACTTTTAACCATAGAAAAAATTTATAACTCTATGTGAAAATACAAAACTATTTAAAAGTACGGTCATTGATAAAATGCAGGTAACAAATAGCTCATTGTATAATCCTTTAGTTAACAGATATGCAAACACGCAAATGCGTCATCTAATGATGAGTAGACAAAGCAATAGAGCTACAGTAAACTCATAAAGAAATGTTAATAAAATCTTGATTATTGGGCGGACTGATGTTTGACAAATGAAATAACAGTTCATTATATCGGAAAAAGTATTTGAATCACCGTATCTAGATATCTGCAATACTAAAGGCACTGCAGATATTAATGATGGGAAGGGAAGGATTTAATAAAAAGGAGAGGAAGGGGAAAGGAGTTGGGCCTCCGAATCTCTGCACTCACTACACGAAACATGGTAACAAAAGATGTTACTACATAATGCCTATAACTATTCCGTAGGCTGTTAATAATTTTTTTTTATGGGATAGGAAGGCAAATGAGCAGGCATGTCACCGGATCAAAAGCAATCAACGCCGCCCATAGACACCCGCAGTGCGGAAGCGATGCCTTTGGCTTTTAAAGAAAAGTTTCATTATGGGAGGGGGGTTGGGCTTCCGGAATTCTACCGCTCACCGGACCAAACGCGGTAGCTCAGCTACCACTCAAACGAAAAATAAATGCTACATTATCAAGACTATCAAAGCTTACAAATGATAAGATAAATTATAAATCTTAAATTCAAAATTATATGATTGAATATTTCTATTCTATAAACATGAAGTCAAGCTCTTTTCCTTTAGCTATAATAGTTTTATAGGTTTTAAATAGCACGAGGAATAGTGCATACGTTGAATATTTCCATTGCAAGTGCTTCGACTGGCTCTTTCGGACGGATGTCAGTCTGTCATGATTAAGCCCACGGCTAACTCAATGTCGCGGTGATTGTATGTAAATGCGGCACGGTATGAATCTTGTGACCTAAATGGTAAACAAGAAACGCGTAAAAATTTACTCATTTATATGAAAAAGTTTATAATACTAGCCTGTACATACATACATACATATCGTCACGCCCGTCTCCCGTAAGGGTAGGCAGAGACCACAGATCTCCATCTGCTACGATCTCGGCATACTTCCCTTGCTTCCTCCACACTCATTATTCTCCTCATGCAAGCCCGCCGGTTGAGGGTACTCTTGACCTGGCCTTTCTTAAAAAGTTCAGCAATCTGGTCAAGGTACGTTTTTCGTGGTCTTCCTCTTCCGGCCCTTCCATCCACATTTGCTTCAATCCAAGATTTGCTGACGGCCGTTTCTCGTTGAGTAGTTCTCTATACATTTCTTCGCAAACACACAATATTATTCTATAACTTGTGGTCGCAGTAAGTTTGACTTTCCATATTTATAATGGATTCGCGCAAAGTAAAGCCTAACTCCATGAATTAATATCAAGTTGCAAAATGCAACGCAATGTTAATCTAAAATAAACCTAAAGATGTGTTTTACAATCACGGGTTAAAATAAATTGTGATATTATAAATATCTTTACTTTTGGTATCATTTGTTCGAAAACAATTGAATATAACTTTCTTTCGGCACATATATGTGTATGTAGATATCACGAAGAAAAATATTAACTTGAAATAAAAACTTCAGAAATTTCTTTATTCGTTCGATATATAATACCTGTGAATAATGAAATACAATCTGCGTGCTACGAAACGCTGCAAACTTTTACCGACAGTTCTAAAGAAGAGTTATTACGGGACAGTTATTTCCTACAAGAAATCGCTTCTGGTAAATATTTTTCACAGATTTTTCATAACCCAAAGCATATATCAAGTGTATATATTTGTATGTATGAAATTTTATTAAAGATAAGAATAAATGTTGAAATATGTTTTTTTTTACAATTTGGAATAGGTAAGATAAGAATAATGAGAGTGAAAGTGGGCTGTAATAGAATAGTAGCGAAAGAGAGGAGGAAAGATAGAAAAAGACACGTCAACTGTCAGACATTCTTCTTTATAAAGGAAAGGCAACCAATTGAAAACTGATGTAATCCAGCAAAATCATTTAAATCCAGCAAAATAATTGTATATATTATTCTTAGTTTTAGACAAATATGCTTACGATTATACCGATTTAATCGATGAAATCTGGTTTAAATTCTCATATTTTTATTTCATACATAATCTGTAGGAAAATTTTCTTTTAAAGGTCATCTATACGTATGTATTACTGGCAGGGATAATTTATTAGATAGAAGTCGGAGAACGCCCACAGAATACGTCCCTCCGTCGTCATGGTCGATAATTCAATCAATGACAAAATGGCTGCGATCATTAACGAGTAACGAACGAAAATAGTTATCAGTTATGATGACTGGGGAGTAAAGTGCGGTGCAACGAACTACTTGAAGATACTGCTGATTATTCCAACTTATTCGATGTTTTAAATTTTCTTTGTAAGAAGACAAACGTGACCAGTTCATTTCAATTGGCACAACAAAATATCACAATGTTAGTATTCTACGATTCTGCTTCCTTCATCGTTGCCTAAGGAAGTCGTCATGTTCTCGTGAATGAAGGTCTAGAAAATTCTAAGTTCAGCCGGGAAGTTTTTCTTCCTTTTTTTCAATTTCAAGTAGAAAATAAATTTGCATGTGAAGTAGACGAAGTCTGTCTGACAATTATTTAAAATTAAAGTATCACAATTTACAAATAGTAGTACTGCATACATACATATAGTTACGCCTGTTTCCCTGTAGGGTTAGGCAGAGACCACAAATCTCCTTCCGCTACGATCCCGACCCACCTTCCTTGATTCCTTCACACTCATTCATTTTTTCATCCATCTTTCCTCTTACAGATCAGGAAGGAAGGATGAAGGTCAGCCCCAGCAGAGCCTCGCATGCTGAGGTAAAGCACTATAGTACTGGGGGGAACCCGATCCCGGGACGGCCGGCACGCTCGCGACTAAACTTGCCCCTAGCCACGCATTCTTTGACACGGCAGACCGTGGGTTGGCGGAGAGGAAGGGAAAAGGATAGAGAAGAAAGGAAAAGGCAGGGGTGAGAAAATATGGATTTAGACAGGATGATAGGGATATGATATTACCGCAACGGAAGACGAGGAGTGATACGGTAGTGCTGTGTATATAAATTACATTGTTTTTGGCTTTTACCGAAGTGTACAACGACCTTACAGTTGTAAAAATTAACCTCGAATTGAGATATTCTATAGCCTTATTTGGCTGCGTCCCGTGTACATTACGATTAGTTTTCGTGGCGAGACAAGGTAAACCGACATTTCGGAATATGTATGTATTGACAAGTGACTGATTTACACTTGTTAATGTAGGAAAACAGCGCTCAAATGGAAATGATATGTACGTAAAAGGATGTGTTATTATTCAGATAGTAAACGTATTAAATATATGTATATATATATATATATATATATATATATATATATATATATATATATATATATATATATATATATATATATATATATATATATATATATATAAAATATATAACGACAGTTATAATGATCGAAATAACTAAAGGTGACATTTAACAGTACTACGTTTTTGTGTCGTATGAGTATTCTATTCACATACAAGACAATTTAAATAAATTTCAAATGCCTGTATCAATTTAACCTCTGCCTAAAAGAGGGTGTTTTTAGAGAAACTATTGTTTTAATTAATAATTATTTCTCTACGTTACATTTTTGTTCAAATTTCTAGAACTCATATTTTATAGTTACAGGAGAGTAAAGTGTTCTATGTGTCTTCACTCTCTTAGCCCCCTCGTAAATTTATTAATAAACAAAACGGCGAGGTATAGTTTTGTAGTGCTATTGTGTTATAATTAACTAAAAAAAAATGCTTTCCATCTGATGACATGTCTGCTCGTTTGTCTTCCTACCCCTTAAACAAAATTCTTGACGAATTTTTAATTACTTTATAGTGTAAATTGTTGCAAATAAACGTTTATTGTTGTAAATTTTAATTTATATCTTAATAATTTCTGAATACACGCTAGATAAAATAATCATCGATAAATCAATTGTAAGACATTTTAGAAATTAATTAGTTTCATAGGTTTATTTTTCACAAATGTTTCTAATTTTATTACTTTTTTGACTATGTTCATTATTGTTTGTGATTTTACTGGATTATTTTCTTTTTGTTTATTGGCAATTAAGTTTGTCTTGTATTTACGCACACGTTTTAGAATTTTCGTATACATACAATTCAACTAAATTTCTTGTAATTCCAGTTAATGTTTTTGTGGTCAACGATTCACAATTAACAGTGACCTTCGTCTCATATGAGAATATTGGTCAACATAGTATATATTTTACCTCTTTATGGCATTTTGTGACGACCAATAAACGATGAATTCGATTAATAAAACAA
Source organism: Baronia brevicornis (assembly GCA_031353405.1). Classification (NCBI taxonomy): domain Eukaryota; kingdom Metazoa; phylum Arthropoda; class Insecta; order Lepidoptera; family Papilionidae; genus Baronia; species Baronia brevicornis. The sequence continues at coordinate 207,507 of JASFAT010004670.1, read as the reverse complement.
AAAAATTCTTCCAGTTATTCTTTCACCGCACACGCCGCTTTTGTGGTTTGTGCGGTTGTGGATTTCTATACCCCACACTATTCGCAATAATTAATCAATAACTATGTTTAAAAGTGCCACTTAAAAAGAATTACTATTTATTATCTACATTCTTGCGTTATGTTTGCGTTTGAGTAAATATTTTTTTTTATGGGATAGGAAGGCAAACGAGCAGGCGTGCGACCTGATGGATTGCAATCAGCGCCGACATCCGCAGTACCATAGGCATTGCGGAAGCGTTGTCGGTCTTATATCGTATCAGTTTAAAAACACCACTGGAGATTCCACGAGGTAATGGTTCATGGAAATTATATATATATATATATATATATATATATATATATATATATATATATATATATATATATATATATATATATATATATATACTATTTGTGTTCTCAATTTTTTCAACAATGTTGTAATCAATGATTGTATTGTTTTGCATGCAACATTTTAAAGCAATACTTACTCAATTGTTAAGGACCGCGCTTACGATCTAGGTTCGCGGGTTCGATTCTTCCATTAGATTATTGCTACCCATATATTGATTGCACAAGCTCACACGTTACTGCTTAAAAAAATCGTTTTAAAAATCGATTCCGAGAACAAACGACGAAAGTTTCCCATCATTGTTTATACTTGAACAACACTGTTCGCGAATTACTCGTGACTGGGATAACGTGCTCCGGCGTTGCGTGGGTAATCGTTACTTAATGCTGTGTCTACTTGCATTAAAAAAATCTTTGAAAGTAACAGTGATGTATCGTTTCTAATGGTCGACTCTATAGGCGGAAATCGTGTGCTCGAACGAGGCCAGTGCGCGGAACGACATGGTCGACGAAATCGGTCATGATATGGTGTCTAGTCAATAAAGGAAGTCAGCACCTGCATGTAGTCACGATTTATGGACGAAATTTATCTTTGACAACCGATCGTTGTTATACTTGAGATCAGAAAAAAATCCAGATTTTTCTTTATTAGTAAACACACAATCAAATTGTCTATGAAAAAGAAATATATGTATATTCAAAACAAATTTTCGAAATATTATTGTCTTTCAGTTTAATTAATTTTAGGAACGACTGTATCATTTTTGAGTATCAAGCTAAAGGGTTGTGGAAGGAGTTAATTTTACGAGACATATGAAAAAAATCTATAGAAAATAAAAATGCCAGTAATTTTAGGGAAAAGATGAAATAGTTTTTCTATATCCGATGGCTGAAATTATTATTTATTTTTATATAAAAAGCTAAACTTGACAAAACTATTGATTTTGAAACGTAAATCTTCACTGCAAACACTTCAATTTACTAGGTTAAAGGTTTTTTTTTCAAATTTTGAAACTTCGTCGTCTGTAGTGATCGGGCTATATACACATACTGGACGAGACGCAAGCACCTAAAGGACTTTTCGAGAGGCAAGCTGAGGGTCGTTACCCTCAGCATACCCGAGTGGGTTGGTGTCGTAAGCTAGAGTAGAAAGAAAACGACGGAACTATCTCGAAAATATCCTTATATGTTAAGGTCCATCGGCGGATTTAGTGCCTTATAGAAATAAAACTACCCGTTGTAAAATACTCAGTTATTAAACAATCATATGAATGTGAAAATATAAATATTTAAGAATGCTTAATATAGTAAGTACAACTGTTAATCACAAACCGATTTTTCATACGGTATCACTTGCGTTTAGTAAACCAGCTGGAATTGCTGTTATCCGTTGATCGCTTGCTGCCACTTATCTATTTATATTTGACACTGATCCGATTTCAAATGTAGCAACACTGAACTGGTGAAAGAAACCAATGAAAAAAAAAAACTGACCACAAGTGAAAAAATCCACCATGTCACTCCATTGCAGTATCATAGTTGCAACTGAGGGGGTCGCACGGTTTCGGTGCTCATCACATGGGCATTGTGTCTGATATCTCAAGCTTTTGTATGTCGACATCTCATCTAAAATCTTGCGAAGCGTGTGCGAAAGTTGAGATGTTTAATCTCTTAAGTGACTTATTTATTTTTTAAGCACTAACGTACATATACATATATAAATAAGAACATCTCATGTATATTTTTATATACGCAAGTGAATATAATAGATTTAGAATTTAATTTTATGCGAATGTATGGAATTCTGTAATACATATATTGATGACGAGAATATCCGTCACAGGCACTTAAGAGGTTAAGATTTAATTTGACCAGTTCAGTGTAAATGCAATTTAATGTTTTAATAGATGAGATGATAAAAAAAAAAGGTATGTCCTTGATATTTAAATACCTACCTAGAAAACGATATGAGATTAGACAAGTTTTTCCCATCAGGTAACACATGGTTTGCCTGCTTATCTCGTAAAAAAAAAGTTGATAATCATTATTTTTTATCATCATCCAGAAAACAGACCCTCCAAAAATCCGAAAATCGGGCTAGGTAAATAACTTTATCCAGACAAGATAAAGTACGTCACCTAGCCCGATTTTTGGCCTCAGTTGTTGGTTTTCCGACAAACATGACCGACTCATTGCCACTTTAGCTTGCCAACTCAAAAAGTTATTTCGTCGACTTTGGGTCTCCAAAGAATTACTTCATTTCGAATCTTTCACGCGTGACTTTGAGCTTACGGTGCTGAAGCACTATAAAAGCCAACTTATATTTCTACGGGCGGCGTTGACTGCTTTCCATAAGGCGACACGCTTGCTCGTTTGCCTTCCTATCTCATGAAAAAGGATTGTTGGTGTGCATGTATGGGCAACGTTAGAAAGTAACAAAAAGCAGTACGCATTGGTCAAAATCTCGTCGCCCCGAGGTATGAGTAAGACTTACCTAAAAGTGCTCTTATTTCTTTTTTCAGCAGTAAAAAAGCTAGGAAGTTACTTAAAAAGAGCCGCGCGCACGTGTTCAAATCAACAAAATTCAATTATGAAATATAAGATGACAATAAGGCTTGCGACAACGACGAAAAGGAAAACAGTTCGGAAAAAAATTCAAAACGGAAAATCCCTTGCAAATTGTTATAAAAAACAAAAACTTATTTCGCAAATCACGGACGATCTTCTCGTTAAGTTGAAGGCGAGAAGATTACAGCGGAAAGAAGCGTAATGAGTGAGGAAACTCAAGTGATCAAATCTCTACCAAATTACTAACGAGGGCTCAGTGAGAGTAAACTTCGATATCTCTTGTTTCAATATAATCATTTATATGTGGTTACAATTAATTAAATAGTATTGTTGATGTTCGTATATACTATATTAAAAAAAATAATTTTTCAAAACATAACTCTGTCAAGTTGCAAAACAGTGCAAGGTACAAAACCTAATTACTATATATCAAATGTAGAAGTCCTTGAAAACATGAAACTTCTACCAATCTCAAATAGAATAATGGTGAAGTTAATTATAGATGCCAATAACTTCATTCCTGTTTCAAACAAATCAGAACGAATAATTATTTTTGGTCTCTAGTAGGCAAATATAAAGCCTACAAATAAAACAGAAAAATAATATGATTTTATTGAGATGAAACGATACCAACTTCTGAATACATGATTTTTATAATTCAATTACTAATTTAACACATAACAAGTAATAAATTTACCTAAGTTGACATCTTCATTTTAATATTAACAGTAGTCGATAATAACGATGAGAATGTTATGAGAAACTCCAATATATAATTATCACCATAGACAATTTTTAAACTACCAACCATGGCAAAATGGTAATGATCTATAGCGCAGTCTACTTTCTATATTTTCTTTAATTCTTCAATGGTATTTATACTGGTATATTTCATGGATCGGTAATTTTTTCACAATTGTAAATAAAATAGGTGAATGCTCAAAAAATATAATTTATTTATATTAACTATATTTCGTATTGTCAAAAATGATCAAAATTTTATTTTCACAGCTCATATGTCCCATTGCTGAGCACGGGCCTCTCCATTTCTGGAGGAACGGACATTAACCCACTATGCTTGTTCAATGCGGATTGGTGGGATTACCAGACTCGGAATAAATATTTGTTATCCATACATATATTTATTCCGATGCGGGGAACCAATTCGCGACCATTGACTTCGCGGGCGAAGGGCCCCGCCACTGAGCCAATTAGTCGTCTTTCACAAAATCTTTATATTGTTTATAATAACTGTGTGTAAATGCCCTACCATTCTTCTCAGAGACGGTCAATTGTTTTCGATGGTTATATAAGACAATTGCATGATATGATACGTGCAGCGTTGTGAAATTGTTAATTGTAGGAAATCAAAAGAATTCTTGAGCAAGAACGAACTGCTTAAAATATTTAACGCAACAAAACCTTTGTGTGCGATCGTGTGAACGAATGCAAACATATTTGATTCCAAGCTTTAATTATATGAATATATGCGATTTCTTTTTTAATGGTTCAAGGTATTTAGTTCATTATTTGTTTTCTACCAAACAATGTAGTAAAAAAAAATTCAAAGAGACGCATCATACGTTATGACAATTACACGGAAATGATTTCACATTTTTAGCGTATTAACAAATACTTTTTCAAACCAATTAAACAATTTTGTGTGCTGTACAAACACTTCAAGATGTATAAAAATTTCACTGGTTATTTTAAATTAATATTAAGGAAATAACATGATTTCACAGTGAAAAGGATCTTTGTAGGGAGCAGGTAACTTACCGTTGGTCATGGATATCTCCACCACGAAGGGTATTGAAGATACATTGGCTAGATTAAGAAAGTAAGAGGGAAAGAGTACCCTAGGTAGGTAAGAGTTGAACAATAAGAGGCTAAGTGAGAGGTACGTAGTAGGAAATTCAGAGATTATTGAAGTAAGAGAAAAGTATTAAGAGTAATAGAATGAAGAGAGGAAGAGCTTCCGGTTTAGCATTAAATCACCAAATAAGCGTATTGGAGCAAAGCTACTTTGAAATCAGTTTTCTTCGAGTTTAGTACTTGTGCGGTCTAGCTGTCCTGCTTGTCGTACGCTTTTTAAAAATAGAGAGCGCCACATTTGTTACGGTAGATGGGCGCATTGATGACTGCAGAACTGACTTTTTTCTCTTATGACCTCATTTACAGGATGACTGTACCACCATTGTGTTGTAAAACAGAGTGCATCAGTAGCAGATGAAGTTGTCGACTAAAGAGAATAGTCTGAACCGATAGATAGATATAACTCATCGAGTGTAACGACTCCACTTTAAAAAATAACTATAATAGAAATCTAAAGGTAATATAAACTAAAGGTTACTAAACTGTTTAGTGTTATAATCAAATTAACCGGGTTAGAAAAATTAAAATTAGGTTTGGGGAAAATCCAAAATTAATTTAAACGCAAACAGAAAAACGTTGAACCCTATTTAAACAGCTAGCTCGACTTACTTATGAAGCTGTTTTAATCCTATTCAAACATGTGTGCTTGCTGATTTATCGTAATGATCCCAACGTTACCGTGTAATTAGTGTTCTATAAACTTCTATTACTTGTTTATATATGTAGAACTCCGATTTGTGAAAGATGTGTTATTTCATGCGTTGGTAGGTTGAGAAAATTTAAAAAAGATTCCTTATAAAAGTAAGATGATTCTGTAGGATAGTTTATTAATTATTTTTGTTTTTAAAAAGAAGACTATGAACGTTTTGATTATTAATAGAATTCTCTTTTTTTTATGGGATAGGAGGGCCAACGAGCAAGCGTATCGCCTGATGGAAAGCAATCAACGCCCATAGACAACGCATATAGACCGGCAACGCTTCCGCGACACCGCAGGAGTCGCAGAAGCGTTGCCGGCCTTTTAGTTATGTGTAGGCTTGTTTTTTGAAGGTGCCAATGACGTATCGGTTCGGAAAGACCACCGAAGGTAGCTGGTTTCACAGGGTAGTGGGACGTGGAAAGAAGTTTCGAGAGAAGCGCACTGTAGTAGATCGCCACTCATACAGATGGTGGGGATGAAACTTTTCTTTACGGCGAGTTGTGCGGTTGTGAAATTCCGTGGCGGGAATTATTCCAAACAAATCCTTGGAGCACTGTCCATGATAAAAGCGTTAAAAAATGCTGAGAGATGAACCATCCTTCCGCAGTGCTAGAGAATCAAGCCGATCGGTGAGATCTTGTTAATTCTTATAAATGTTTTACATCAATAGTCCAATAGGAGATACGAATTCACGACTGGTTTTTTTACGACATTAAATCGTACGCCTGATTTTATTATATATTAACTGAGCTATTACTGATTTTTGACTTAATTCCTTATAGAATAAGGTAAGAAAACGGTCAAAAGGGTCCACCATTCTTATCATCCGGGATAGTCCACAACTAGACTTTGGCGTCCATCAGAAATATTATTAGAATTGGGGATCGCAGATCGTTGCTTATTTTCAGGAAGACACTAGTGCCCATACACTGATATTTGCTCTCATAGATTTTCATTTCGCTCTAAAATCTATGAGAACAAATATCTACCAATATATAAATGAAGATTTCCAAGTCCAGCCGTTTCGTAGAATTACTGGAAACAAATAGACAGATAGAGAATGATTTTAGGAACGCTCAGAAAAGGCTTTTTACACGCTGAAATATATTTCTTACGGATTACTTCAAATTAACACTTAAAATCATCTCAGTTTCGTTGTCAATAGTAGTTTGGTGCGGCCGTGTGCAGAAAATGGTTTGTTTTCACTGTAACAGTGTTTTATTTTTAATCAGCAAAACAATAAACATATCTCTTATAGAAAAACAAGGATGTTTTTTGTTTAAAATTTATTTGTAAGTTATTCATCGACGATATTAACTAACATTTTTGTTTACTCAATGTTTACGGTTAGCTGAGTTTTCTTTATATGATCATAATTTATTTGTTTAATAACCAGTTGTATCATCATATATTAATTGTTTACAAAATGCTTGGTATGGTAACAAAATGATGTCATTATTTTCGTAGAAAGAGATGTTTATATTTTTTCATCAAATATCTTAGGGGCTATTTATAAATTACATAACACGAATATCATGGTTTTGGACCCCTCGCTGTCCTTTTTACATGTGGTCATATATGTTTGAACCGTTCTCCTCTGGTGTAATATCACACATTTTGCAATTTTACATTCAGAAGTTATTAAATTAAAACAGCATTTCAAATTTATTTATATGTTTTCATAATTGATAGAATTAGTAATATTTAAAGTTTTAGAGTTGAAGTTGACTCGTGCGATCTTCCTGATCACAAGATGTAACCTTATGTTTAGGGCTTACAATACCGAATTAAAATCTGAATACCGGTATTTGATATTTAAAATCCGAAATATCGGGATACCGGTATTACTGGTATAACAAAATTTACTAGTTATATTTTTACTTATCTCAGTTGTTATATTGACTTGTTAACAAATAATATATGAAATCCAATAAAAATTGTTCTGAAATGAGTAGATATTATTTATTTTATTACATAAAGAATAGGAGTAGATAGATACAAAAAACGTGCTAGTAAAAAAAAAACATATTAAATTCTATGTTACATTTTACATATAATAAATGTGTCAGATATAGACTTTAATATAACGAAATTGTTTATCTTCAAAAAAAATTCTTGTAATTAATTAATATTATTTTAATTAGATTTATATTGTGCATAAATTCAATGTTTATCAATTAATGTAATACCAAAATACCGGTATTTTTACATAAATACCGGTTTTAATAACGGATAAAAATCGTCCGGGATTCCGGTATTCGGGATCCCGGAATCCCGGTATTGTAAGCCCTACTTATGTTGACCTTTCCTTCTTTCTTAACGTGTAACGTAATTTATAGGTGGCCCCTTATTGTCCACATCGTCATGATCAATGCGGCCATAACATTACTATTATAAATTATTTTTTTCTGTCTCCAAAATTCACTTTGCAATCAATTATTTAAATTAACAATTCTGTAGTTTCTATACAGTATTATAGCTATTTCGATCGTCAGTGAGAAAGGTTTATGACATGAACTGGGGTGGGGTTTGGCTGAAAATCAGCACTATAGTTTCATTAGGTTCCAGTTATATATTTCTACTTAATATTATTGTGTATATTATATAATTGTACATTGTATGGAATTGTTGTAAAACATGGCACCGGAATAAAACATATGCTATTCTATTTACACAGAACCCAGCCCTTTGCCTGTTTTAGTGTATTATAGGTTATTAATGACAATTTTATGTAGGAGACGAAGGTCAATCAGCAAGCGCAAGCCAATCTACCGCTTAAGAAATGATAGCTTCCTTAATAACCTGCAACATGAAAGAGCATTGCAGATGCATTGTTTGCCTTTGAACAAGACTTTGCAGCTGATTCTTCACTATATAATTTATGATGATATTTTACAAATATATCAAAAAATAAAGTTTTGGCTACATAATATAAGGTAGTGAGCAGAGACACCGAGTATTGTCGAAGTATTTCGCCTTGCTAAAGATGGAAATTATTGTGCTGAATTTACAACGAAACTTCGCTTGTCTTGAGTCACTATAAAATTAAAAATAAAGTCAGGATTTAATATATGCGCATAATACTTTGAGAACTACGTACTTGAAACCTCGGGGATATTCTACATTAAGTAATGAATGTCGTCGTAGAAATACAAACGCGGTGAGCAATTATCTAATTTCTAATCGCAAACGAATAAAATCGAGTCAGTCATTATAATAGTAAGCCTTTTGTCGGATCGTTTCCACGATACGGCGGTTGGTGAAATGGTTGATTTTACACACGTTTTTAAGGCACAATGAAACTGTCACTTTCCTGAGCTTGTATTTTTTAGTAGTGTATATATGATACATATTTATTAGAGTAACAATAGCAAAGAACACTAATATTAGACAGTGATAAAAAAGTTATGAGTGTGTAACGTAATTATTAATATTTACGTGCTATTTGACAATTTAATTGGCTTAGCGGCGACGTTGCAGTTTTTGGAGTCAGTGAGCGCGGGTATGTTTTCTGTATCGGGATAAATAATTAAATAGCTTACAAGTATTTATTCCGAGTTTTGAACAATAAAAATATTTTCGAGTCCGGATAATAACCATAAAAAGAATATAATTTTTACTTAAATTCTTTTTCGCCCTACTTCGTTAAGTAGTTCACAACTAGTGCGTAAAATTCTAATTTTCAAGCCTAGTAGGAGCGTTAATCACGGCCCAGTTATAAATTTAATGTATCGACAGCTTGTAACATCGATCTATGTATCAAGCGTTACAATCAAGTTTAAAAAGCCTACGTGTCATATTTTAACTATTTTTCAATAATTGTTAATACAATGAAGTACTTAAGATTCGCTTTTTAAGTGTGTGCGTGTGCTTGCGCGTGTGCGTGTGTGTGTGTGTGGGTGTATGTATATACTTATATATTTGCTTATGGCTAATATTTTTCCATTATAATGATAATGTATCACTAACCTACAACAAATTACGTTTTTTAACATTGTGTCCATCCTACGGTTGTATGGAAGTGAACGCTATTAGCGATAAGACCGCCATTTGTATATAAATATTACAATCAATAATTGTATATCTTTGTTCTCGGTGAACAATAACGAATATATCTCTGTCTTCTTTATTGGTTTAAATTTTGGAAAAAACAACGCACGATCACTTTTAACGACATTTTAGAACCGATACCACATCGGAACCTTCAAACATAATTGGCCTAAACATTTCATTAAGTTCGGAAACACTTGTGCAATGTGAATGAATGGTGTTGTAGGTGCATATATGGGCGGCGCCGATTGCTTTCCATCAGTCTACATGCTTACTTCTTTGTCTTCCTATGCCATAAAACCCTTAAGTACCATTTTTTGTCTTAATTGTATTTTAGCATATTATAAATACTCATTGCCAATAAAAATATGAGGAATAAATTAAGGAAGGCGTCCATTTTATAGTCGAGCAAGCAAGCGAACTAGCGGCTCTCCTTTCTTTTATAGCAGAGCAGGCAAACGAGCATGCAGATCACATGGTAGTAAGCGATCACCGCTGTCCATAGACATCCGCAACCTCGGAGGCGTCGCAGATGCGCTGCCGGCCTTTAACAAACACATACGCTCTTCCTCATGTCGTAATCACGTGGGAATACCGGTAACACCGCAGTTGGTAAATTGTTCCACATTGGAAAGTGATCATTACCTCCGATAGATTTACACAATACCTCTCATCCTCAATCAAAACTGCGTTATCGGCCTTTGATAGACGCATTTGCCAGTCTATTGAATTCCCCAACGTCGTACTTGATTGGGATAGCGCTTTACTAGGGGAATTGTTCCGCAACAATATACATACAATTTTTTTTTTATAATACAGTAGCTAAACAACCCTGCGAGTCAACAGGTGGTAAATGATCACTACCGTCCGTTGACGTTGGTGGGGCACTGGCTGGTTATTTACCATATGGATAACGAAACCGCATCATGCATTTTCAAAATATAATATTTCATATGCGACGATTATATGAAAAAGCGTTCTTTTATGATAATTTCGAACTGATACGAAAGTAAAGCTAAAGGCTAGAAACGGGCCTTCATCTTACTGAGGCTAGCAACTGATCTGTTGTTTCTATGGTGTTGATGGTGTTCGAAGGCGGTCGTTGCGATGGTGTTCGAAGGTGACACGTTTGCTCACACGACGTAAAAGACGCCTAAATGTGTCTGTTAGTATTATGTTGCAACATTTCATGATGAAATGTTCCAATTATTGCTGTTATATCCGTCGTTTGCTAATTAAGTTTTCTCTATAGAAGCGGATGTGTATAATACTATTAAATTCTGAAGTGTACTCGAGTTGCTAATGGAGTCTCAAGAAGATATGTAATTATAATGCCAACATTCGCATGACATTAATATTTAATATGCTTATAAATCTGATTAGATTGCTGTTTAGCTGATAAATCAACATGCATAGTCTGCAATATAATAACAATGTATCTCACTTATAGGATTATTTTTTATTAAAAACAACCCCGAACCAATACGAAATTAGAACCTTCAAAAAATAAGACGACACAATTCTCAAAGGCCAGCAACTCTTCTGCAATGCTTATGGTGTTGTATATAAATATCTATTGCACAATGAAAACGAAATTTCATTTAAAAACGCATTCATTTTCGAAACCAGATTTTGGTGTGAAGCAGAAGAAACTGAATAATCTATAGATTGAAACCTAATTATTCTGACACCCAGTTATAGAGTTGGATATTGGTTGTCTCTACAAATGAGATGATGCAATAGCATCATCAACAATCTCATTGTAGAAGAAGAATCTCATTGTAGAAAAATAAAATAAAGGCCAATTCCCAATCCCTGAGAATACCAAGGGATTGGGAATTGCCCTTTATTTTACAGGTACTGGTATTTGTTTTCGCTCACTTTTTACGTCACCCATGGGGAGAATTGGTGCGACCCTATTATTCATCGGTCACCACAAAGCAGGTATAATCTATTCATGTAAATAAAGTTGGAAATGTTTGCTTAGTAACTCGTCGAAACAATGTCTTTCGCCGAAAACTCCAAAGTATTGTTAACAAAATTATACTTATCATTAACAATCTACGACAATAAGACCTGGACATAGTCCTTCTCTAAAACGCGCCATTTAGCCTGATTTGCGCCTTGTTTCTGTTAGTGGTCTACGCGGACCATCACACCATCTGTCTCGGGGGTGTGCCACACTACGTTTGGCACGACAATTATTATATTTGTGAGCGTTAATTTTCATAACAGTTGGGGTTTTACGAGAGCATATAAACTTTATAGACAATGATTTTAAGGCAGTGATTCAGACGAAAGTAAAGCGATTGATTTTACCGATATCATTTATCAGCCAAGTGCACAGCTAGTCAGTCAAGTTGATTTGATTTTTTGACTTTATCAAAATTATCCGTGTCAGGAGTATGTGACAAAAAAGTATGTGATGAAATAACGTGTCGCGAAATTATTCGAAAGAATTAATTTAGAACTGATGGAGCCATGCTATGACTAGAGGGATGCCATAGTCATTAACCTATAAGTCTACTGCTGGACATGCTTCTCTTACTCACCCTAAATAATTTGGTAGTCATGCTACTGCACGAACGGGCCAGATTGACCAGGAACATACCGATATCATCAACCCAAAGGTTAATTGGCAGAAAGTGCCTTCCGACATTAAGTCCACTTTATACCAAAAATTGTACATTAAGAATAAATAAATAAATACCGCATCTTTTCAGAACATTGTTATTAATTTATCTCCTTTCTAAATTAATCCATTTCCTTTTTATTATATAAACTATTACCAAATTTTACTTACTTACTAAATTTTTATGTATATGTAAGCTAAAATTACAATTATATTCATCTAGTTAATGAGACCCCTATACCTATTTCCATTACATCAAAGTTTTCGTCACATTATTGGTTCTGTTAATCAGTATCAGTTTGTAATTAGTACAAATTAGATTATTTGATTTAGGTCGCGTTTATTTGATGTGCATAAATAAAACTTTATTGTATCACAATTATTAAGCAGCGATTAATAATTAGGTTATTTGATAAATATATTTATTTACACAGTGGAGTTTTATGAAATGTTTCAACTATAATTTTTATTTTGAGATACACCCAAGTTCTGAGCTGAGGGGAAAGATCTATTGAGAGTAAGGAGTAATTGAGGATATAATTGAAATGACCTTAAAATAATCGTTTAACGCTACCAAACGTACACTACAGATGCTGTCGGGCACAAGGATACGGTATCCCTCAAGATCTAAACGAGAAACAAATATTTCTTTCTAGTACTCTGATCACCATTAATGAGCTTAGGAATTAACATCACCGTAAAACACATTATATACTATCTGTATATATTTATAATATCACGTTAATAAAGATTATACTTTGACATGCGAATAAATTAATTATTAATTATATAATAATAAATACGTACTGAGGTTGGGTGAAAGATGTAGCTTCCTGTCTTTTGGCGGCGTACTGTACACGAATGCAGGATTCACGCATCCTCGTGTTTGATTCGCGAACAATTCACTTTCCGATCCTCTGCGGGTGCGTTTCGGCAAGGTTACTTCTATCATAGATTTCGCTGACTCCGATTTGCCCATAATCTTCAGTTTCTTCTTTCCCTTGTCTTTTATGGGTGAATTTATGTGCAATATCGCTGCGGCTTTGGGTGGTACTTTTTCAGGAAGCAGCAACTCTTTGGCCGATACACTTTTCTGTTTCTTATTACTAAACAGATCGCTAAACTTCGTTTTCTCCACTTTCCTGTGTTGTTGCGGTTTCAAGTTTAGGTCAATGTTGCCGCTCTTTCTCCTATGCTTCATCTGATCTGGCTTCCGTTTCGCCATGGCGGGGCTTTTTGCTTTGTAAGTACCGTCAATACCTTTATACGCTACGTTGCAGTCCTTCTCACCGCTCCAAATATGCGATGTGAACAAGATGTCGCGTTTGATTTCACTATTATCAGGTTCTTCCTCTTTAGTTGACCGCCACCGATTGCCTATCAGTCGTAGGGAAGCGCGGACAGATCGGGTCCTACGTAGGCCTCCTTGCTCCCTCTTGAACCTGTCGAGGAGGGTGTCCATAGCCCTGTGAGGGGTAGTGGGGCACGCGGGGCCCAGGGCATGGCACGTCACGGTCGACTACGCGCTCGCTATTCACTCGAACGATAGTTACGTGAGTCGTTATTGTCTTTCCGACGTTCACCCGTAGCGCGGGCGATTCACTGAATGCTGCATAAAACAATCGAAGTTATAGTGCGGTTTTACACGACCCCCAGAGTTCGTAGTAGCCCGGTTTTGCGCGTACGCGACCGTCCGATAAACCGTTCTCATTTGTACAATCTTATGATTTGATAAGATAGGCGCACGTCTGATACGTCTGTTTGGAAAACACATGTCATCAAAACTGAGATTTGTTTTGTGACGTACTAGCACAGAAGATAAAAATGTTAAGAACGGGTTTAATAATGTAAACTCATATTATTTGGTGCAATGGCTCTCGATATTTCGCATTGAATTCCGTTTCGCAACATAATGTACGGACAATTGGAAGTTGATTTACGACACGCCTGGTGTGCGCTTTGAACATTTGGTACGCTGGTACTCGCTTTGATCGAACCAACTTCATTTGTAATAATTGAAATGCGCAATTATACAGTAGAAACAATGTTTTAGGGTCAGTTACGAGCTCAGATTGTTGCTACCGGTTCAATTTTCATACGTCAAATATTTCAATGTAACATATGTTTAGAAAATAAGGAAGTTACATGCGAGATAGTACATCTCTACACAGTGCGATTTACGCAATAGTTCACATATGTTAGTATAATCAAATATAATAATCGTTTATTTTATAGGTAAACTATGTAAAGACTGTCTGGAGGAAGATTTTCAATGGAAAAGGAAAATAACATCTTGGTAACAAAGGCGTCTGGCGACAACAAAATGAAAGAATAGTAGAGCAGGTCAAAACCCACATTGGGTTGTATTGGCGAAAGAAATAAAAAGTAATTTATTTTATGGGTTATACAATTAAATCATGTAAAGAGAATAATTAACCTACATACAGTGTATGAGTGTCATATTAAAAAGTTAATTAACATATATCGTTTATTGTCACGTAACTCTAATATTACTTTTTAGTAGTTACATAAAGAAAATCTAGTTATTTTTATTTTGGGGTTTTACGAAGAGTCGCATAATTAAATATATATATATATATATATATATATATATATATATATATATATATATATATATATATATATATATATATATATATCTAACTTTCTAAGTAAAACAATTAATTAAACTTTTAAATATATTTCTGTGAATCTGGAAATGAGTTAAAGAGCAAACCCTTTTCTGCCTATTTTACATAAAAATGTCATGAAGCTCGAATAAATGCGAAATTCAATGTTGCCTTGACGTTAGGCTTGGAATTTCTGAACTTTCATTCATTCAGATCGTGTCCGTCTATGATCTTGAAATAGTGTCCATTCAATTTGACTGTAATCTTTATCGCAGCATTATTTTAGTGACTGTTACAATTAAGGTTTTAATTATTTTTAGGATTTTACCACTAATTTATATCAGTGACGTTGTTTTATTTCCTTCCTATTATCTCAGATTATTATCATTTTATTATATAATTTTGGTGGCGTATTGTACAACATAGTTTGATTACGACGTATAAGTGAAGTGAATTAATTAATAAATAAATGCGTGTATCATTTTTTAAGTTGACTGTAAAAGCCCATAGAAGTCTTGGGCCGAAAGGGCCTCAATTTTACCAAGACGTATGTACGCTACAAGGTGACTTGTACGTTTCAAGATACTTGTTTTTATATTTTACTTGAAACTAGCATGACAGTTATACTTAATTGCTATGAAGGAATACGTATTATTTTTAGTTTATTTTCGGAACTTTAACAAGATCAGATATTTTGTTATATCGATTTGATTGTTTTCACAAAGAAAACGACAATTGTTTAATTGTAAACAAATTGACTTAGACCGAATTTTGATATTTTGTTTCTATTTATTATTTACGGCACGGAAATAGTGCTTAAAGAATATTTTATCTATATAATAAGTCAGTAGATATTTATAATTCAGATTAAATCAACTCGAAGTATAAATTAACACAACTTTACACTCCACTACGAATATGGGAGTAAACTGCATTCCATATATGGATGATATATTAGTAGGGAGACAAGGTACGATAGCAAACGGTAAATTATTACTTTTAACATTACTATTGCCTTTGGAGCTGGACAGGTTGTACCATACATTATAACAGTCAAATAATCTCAATGTAATTTATAAAAAAAAAAAAAATTAAATATATGACAATCCCTATGTTATTTATTGTTTGTAAACTGTATGTAGATTTAATAGTAATGATGAATATTACATTCTTTGATATTTAAAATCGTTATTTTGTAGTCGTTTTCCAAGACGATAAGTTATAGTGTCGTTACAATTATAATAAGTTTTAATTAAAATCATGATTAATTATTACCCAGTAAAAGTTTTTAGTGTCGCAAGACAATTATTTTATATTATTGGATTATTTTTTTATAATATTTGATCTGATATGTTTATTATATATATTATTTTATATTCGATTTGATATGAATTTATTTATTTTTGATGATTCTTTGCTTAAAATAAACTATTTGTTTTTAGTTAAAAATAAATGCACCTAAGTAATTTTCTACTCGGATTGCTTTCTTAAAATTATCTACACTATTAAACAGCAATGTTGTGGAAAATCATTATCTAAACTTATCTCGCATTTTACTCGAATCAGTGATTCTATTAATTATTTAATTACATAAAAGACCTAAGATTTCGCAAAAATAATTTGCGATCATTTCAATTAAAAGATTTCATTAAAAACTTAAAAGTGTTGTGGTATATATTTTTAATAGGAAGGGTAGGCAAACCATACGAAACAGGGTAATGTGGTAAAATGCTTACCATTTGACATCGATATCTTATAAGGGTATGGAACTTCCCGAGTTGAAATGGCCCATTCACGCTACCGTATCTCTATCACTAATGTGTATGTATAATATATGATATGTAACTATATTACGTAGAAATATAATACATAGGTAGAAAAAGCGAATTTTTAATCGAAATTTTGTTTTTGTTTCAATATTGGAAAACAATATATATAAAAACTAGTTAAATCTTTGGTTGAAGATATGATTGTTCATTTACAATATTACTGCTCTAATTTGTTTACAGTGTGTATTAATTGTATCATAGTTATGTATTATTACACAATGGTTAGCAAATAACGAGTTCATAAAAAGCAAGTCTCGCCTTCAAGTAGAAATGTCATTGGCATATCCATTTTTTCACGTCATTATGCGGGTTGCTGTTTTTATTCAATAATTAGTTGCTTAATGACCGATTTGATTTGCGCGTGTTTACTTGGGAACATTTGGAGTGATTTGCAATTAATAATTTAATATATATTTATATATATATATATATATATATATATATATATATATATATATATATATATATATATATATATATATATTTACATAGCCTTTAGAGGGAATTTTATTTGTCACAAGCGGTTCATTATTTTATTAACTATTGATTTATTCTAATTGTATAAACACATATTTATTTATATGCAATACAATAAGTTTATAGTGGACATCACAAACTTACATTACATTGCTTAAGCATCGTTTTTTGTGCCAATTTTATAGAAAAACATCAAAATAGGATGGACTACTACGATTATCTTCCAAAATATTCTTACATCACTATTGTATGTTATTTTGCATCAGGTAAACATAAAGTAATTTGTTTTCAAATTTTATAATTCTTTTAAAATAACTTCTTTTTTCTATCAGTTATTTAATATCTCTACTTATATGTATAAAACACATTTAATTTTTTTTTAATTCGTGAATTTATGGGATCAGCATACATTTTTTACAATTAAAAATTACGGTCCGGGCTACACGAAGTCATTGAAATAAATCATTATGTATTAACAGGGTCGTGAAAGACTCACTTTCGATTAGATTTTTTTACTAAATTATAAACATGTAACTAAAGGAATAAGACTCACATTATTTAAAAATTGAAACATTGTTTCTCTATATATTAATATTAAAAATATAATTACAAGGCATATCCATAAAACACAATATAAAAGATATTCTAAACAAAACTGTTTAGAAAAAAAAGCGTTCAACTGTCAACATAACCGCACTTTCACTGTTCACCTTAAAAATCAAATCCAAGTCCAATGCAACACAAAACTTTTATAGAAAACAGCACAAAATGTATGATTTTCACTTAAAATTAAGAATAAAGTAGTTCGTTCCATTGATAAAAATCAATTTTAATCATTTAATAACCCGATAACTTATGTACAAGCATTCAAAACAAAACTAACTTAACGTTCATGCTTGCTATAAACAACTGGTACGCGCTGAAGTTAGCTGCGCTAGTGCTGCCAACATGGCGGTTACTTACTACCAATACCAATATAGCTAGCGAGGGAAATGAGTGAGTCTATGGCTTCGCTCAGGCACTTACGTTTTATCGATATTAAGTATATCGATATTCGATTATTTTAAAAGTTGTAAGAAACATTTTGTTACTATTTAATAGTTTAATAAATTAAATTTTCTTTTTAATAGTAACTGTTATATCATAAATCTTACAGAAAAATAAATATGAAATGCAATAGATATATTTGAAAAATTATCCATCTATGTAGTGGTTAGACTTTAATTACTGTAACTTACATTACGTTTAATTTATTACTTAATATTGAGAAATCTCAACTTAATACATGTTTAACTTAAAAATACTATATTAACATTAATTAACATAAAATATGACCAAAGTATAGTAGACATGTTTTATTATAATTGACTTTCTGAAATTGATATTCTGAAATCGTAAAAACAAAAATTATTTACAGTCATTTTTCTAATTTCTCATCTGTTATTAATTATTAAAACCAGATCTCATATTTAACAATCTTCAGTATTACTGTACTTAATTATTTTTTCCTCACCAAATTTGGTTTAAAATACTAATAAATATACGTTATAATATATACACTAAATAATATAATATATATACTAAATAATAATATAAGTTGGTGGAAATTGATTTATCATATTTAATAAAATCACACAAATCTTTTTATGTTCGTCATATAATAATGAATGGCGGTCGATAAATGAACTTTGACGAACCTGTTTGATCGATGTAGTGATAGCTCTTGCGCAATTCTTATGAGAGGCATTTAAAATATTTTTTGTAGACAAAATTCAAGCTTTAATTACGCAATTTTTTATTTTACCATTGGTTAATAACAAATGACGACCTTATTGGTCAGGCGAGGTTATCGCTTTCTGAATTAATAGTTGTGTTTTCAATTCCTGCATCGGGTATGGGTCGTAAAAAATGGCAAATTGGGATATATAGTCACAACCACATCTTGTTATCTCAACCGCTACCCATACGCAAAACACGCGGTAATCTTTGTTACAGAGGTCTATATAGACCATAGGTTCCCAACCTTTTATGGACTACCACCCCTTTACAAGAAAAAATATTTATTTACGCTATAATAATAAGATTAACATTTTAGAAGGCTAGATAAAATGTTTTTTCATGAAAAGCTCCATCGTCTCACCAGGAGGCGGTGCCGACTATGAAACCTATGAAATAGACTATGACAATTTAATCATGGCGGATGACGACGATTAGCCTAGTTTGTTGTTAACGATTTAATGAAAATTTGATATGAATTCTCTAAAGCAATTTTCTAAGTTTCACCCACTGGTTTACTGGGAGAGAAATTGCCTAATGGCATTAAGTCAACCTGTTGTGCTCACGTAGTGCAGAAACTTAAAACAATATATGAATACAGTGAAAGTGAAAATTATAAGTCCGGATACACACTAGACGGTTATATTACAATTTGCTCTTTTATGACGGCCAGTTTCCGTTATCGTTGTTTGCACACAATTGTCGTGATACGTAATGTTAATCTCAGCAACTACTCGTTGCTCGGATTCATTGTTCTACAGTAAAATTCAATGGAGAATTTTTAGATATGTATGGAACTCTTTAGATTATTACCATAAAAACACAATCCCACGTTTTATTTTTATTCATATCGCAACAATGTATATGTATTTAAGTGCATCGGTATATAATACCGGTAATACGTTTAAAAATGTATTGTATATATAACTTTAATATTCATAATTGCTCAGCTTGAAGCTTTGAAGGTGTCACAACAGGCATCTTCCATATTTCAACTATAATTTAAATATTATAATAAATAAACTATTTACGGAATAAATAACATAAATTTAATACATACAATTTAAAATAAGAACATGCAAAAACAGCAAAAAGCTTTTGAGCGCATCAGCTTCAAAACTATCTCCTTAATTCACGCCAGTTCACATTAAATATATCAATCTCTCTATTAACAATTTTATATCTTTTAAAAGTTATAAAACATGTACTGTATTAAGACTATCGAAGACATATCGAAACGGAAACGGGGAGCCGTTTCCGTTTCTAGTTCCAATTTTTTTAATTAACGATATACGAGTATGTAAGACAAGCTTTATTCGCTGGTAACAGATGGTGATAACGACATCTTAATACTTTTCAACTTCCTTACCATCCTCAGCATTTATTTGCTACAGAAGACATCTGTTGCTAGTAATAACCCTCAATCAAGTTATAGATAAAGCGAACAGTATATCGATGACGGGAATTACTTAAGTTTTATCATCGAAATAATCAGATACGACATAATTTATATAAATAATTTCATTACAGATTATTAATGGAGTCAGGCGTTACTTTGCGGAAATCCATCACTATATGGACAGTCAAAAGTTTTACTTAGCTAGGATCTTGCACAAGCATGGTGAGTTGATGTTGATTCTTCCAGAAGTATAAAGGCCTCGTGGCCGGCAGCGGGACATATATCATCAAAGTGTGATTTAAGATTTATATATTTACCTGACGCTTAAAGATATTCCTTGTAATCGGATCTCAAAAAGACATGGAACATACAATTAAGTCGCTTTACTTTAAACAATGGCGCGAAGTGTACCGTCAGATCCCGTGTGTGATATGTAAGAAGCCTTTGTTCTGTAGCTTCCGCTTTATGATCCCGTAGTTAGCTTAACCAATACATATCTCGTATGAATAGTGTTATTGTTATTTTGATCTGATCGATGGGAAAATAATGGTTATTCTTTAACGCCTTACATCTCCGCCACTGCACCATTTGGATGCACAAATTTAAGGTTCTAATATTTTAATACGAAACGTTTAACGTTCTTTATACAAACGCCTAAACGTGTAAGTTCGATGTGGACAGTCAAAATTTTTACTTAGCCAAGATCCGGGACAAGTAAAACAATAACAGAAAATTAATAATGTGTGTTTTTCTGCTGGATGAAGTGGATTTATTTGGAACTTAAACCAAAAACTTACCGAAAATCGGCCATCACTTCTCCACCCACCAACCACTATACACAACACCAAACACACGCTTTACCATTTTTCCACCTTGTAAACGACACGTGTTTCGCCCCAACACGAGGCATCTTCAGGTATAGTAGACTCTACGGAAGACAACTGAAAGTGAAATCCACTTCATCCAGCAGAAAAACAGACATTATTAATTTTCTGTTATTGTTTTGCTTGTCGCGGATCTTAGCTAAGTACAACTTTTGACTATCAATATAGTGATGGATTTCCGCAAAGTGACGCCTGACTCCATTAATAAGTGTAAGTTCGACTTATGTAAGACATTAAAGTATATATAAAGTAATAAAAAAATTAATACTGAATAAAAGAAAAATTTAATACTGATATAATTTTTGTTAAATATTGCTTTATAATATATAAATATCTTTAAAATATATAATATGATATCATGTACTAATTTTTTTTTTTATTTTTAGTACCTACATGATATCTATACGACTTTGTTATTTTTTATGGACACGTCCGTCTTATTATTTTAAAATATTTACACAGTGAACGATTAAGGCCCGGTAAATTCCTTGCAAATTCAGAGAGGCATCCACACGATCTGCATGATTGGTGATCCGGTACGGTGCGGTTTTTCCCAAAACTTCATTCCACACTACGTGAACCAGCTACCTTGAGTGGTATTTCCAAACCGATACGACATTGGAAACACCAAAAAGCAAGTCTCTTGCATTTATAATGCCTATGGCGTTGCAGCCGATACGTTTGCTCGTTCGCCTGCCTATATGTATATTTCATAAAAAAGAGATTATCGTGATTAGGTTGCTGATGATGACAATAATATCTATTTTTACCACTATTAGACGCAGGCCGCAAGACATATTTAAAACGAAAAAAGATATGGTGCACAATACACGACGGATCTTTATCCATATTAGCAGACTAAGGGAAAAGTTATAGGTACTCTATAAAAGTATGATATGATAGATGGACAAAATAATTTAAAAAAATGTGAAATAGTGGAACCTAACTTTATTTGGTTTACTTTATAATGTAAACCAAATAAAGTGCATTGAATTTACATTCATAAAATATGAAAGACAATGAAATAGACATTAACGGATTAAAGTAAGTTTTTATAATTTATTTTTTAAAGCACAACAAATAGCAGCACAATACATCATTAACCCAACTAAACAATAATTAATTACATAATCTATGACACTATTCGAGTCTTTATTTACATATATATATATATATATATATATATATATATATATAGTATATATATAATATATATACTAATCTAATATACTAAATCATATCAAGAGGACACAATTTTTTTTATTAAAAGTTTACTTATTATTTTCCATCATATCTTAATTCCATTAGTACTCTCGGAGTAATGTACAAATTTACATAACGCGATATAAGCTTATTTTTAGTGTTTGCGTTTTAAAGTTAAATTACAAGTCACTCTATTTGATGAGAACAAGTTGCGTAGAACTTTCGACAAGCAACGAACAAGCAAAAAACATTATTTAATATGATTTGTAAGTTTTTATTGATAATGTTTATGATATTTTTTTAATTGTTAAGGATTATCACAAAAAAGATTTGCGGATTCTATCGGGATAAATAAACGTAAAAAGTATGATTTATAGGAATTTATTCCAATGTGGATGCCGCGCTAATCCGCCTTGGATAAGCGTGATGGGTAAATTATCATTTCACCAAAAACTGGTGCATACCTAGCAGTGAAACCTATACGGACTGCCAAAAAAAGTTTAAAATTCATAATATGTGTCAGCAGAAGCAATGTAACAAAATTGGAGTGATTTCGTAATTTCTCTTTGTCTGTTCATGACAGCTGTGATGTGGGTTTTCAATTTACGATGAAAACCAAGAAGCTAACATGATTAAAGTCCTTGAAATTTCTTTATATATTATGAATACATAAATATTAAATGTTATTTTGAAATAGAAACGGCTTAAGGAGAAATTGAAAAACTTAGAGCACGATGAGAATAGAAGGATGAACATGATTGGTCATTTGGTTTGGTTGGATAATATTATTTTAAATATCATAGAGGAAAAAATTGAAGGGAAAAGGAAAAGCGGAAAAACAAGTTGTTAACACACCATAAAATAAAAGCAAAGGCAGAGAATAAACAATTGAAAGAGCTGGGGATCGAAGAATGAAAAGATGAAACTAACCTGAAATGCCTACTGTGTTGCAGATAAAACAAGCGTCACGCTCGCTCGCTTGCTCTCTTTTCCCATAACAAGATTGAAATTGCTAACATACCCCGACAAGTGCTGAACACTTATCGATATATCGTTGCTATGGATGGATAAAAATATTAATATGAATAATATTTAATAGCCATTTATAAAAAAAAAAATCTTATTCTATCATATTCAGTTCTGATGTTACTTTTAGCATTACTATAAGAAACGTCCACTGAGAGACACAAATGCCGCCGCAAACGGATAAAACTTTTTTTTATGGAATAGGAGGGCAAACTTTGATCTAAATTCTTTTATAACAGTCTAAAAGCGATATACATATAAGTCTCTTGTAACGTGACAAGCAAACTGGTACATTCCAAGATATTTGATATTATTATATTTTACTTGACGCTGGCATAATAGTTATAACTAATTTCCATCATAGAATAGAAAGGAAGTTTTTATAAAATGTCACGAAACTTAACTAATCATCAAAATTAGCTTAACTTTTTACTCGGTTGCGCGAACAAAACAGGTAATTCAGTGTATTTAAGTAGAGACGGGCTAAGTACTCTCCACTGTATTGTATTTGGGACAATCACATTGTAGAGCTCTAACGTGTATAGGGTGACTATGATTAAAAAATAATATATTATTTAAAAAGGACAAATAATCGAACTTTTGATTGATTTTTTTTTACTTTGGGCGTGAAATTAGACATTTGTCACTTTGTTTAAGTAATAATATCGCTTTTTATGAAACTAAAATGCTTGATAAAGATAAAATAAGCTAAATATAAATAAATAATATAAAATCAGCTAAATAAATTTTTGGAAGGTTTGATGTGTAAATTAATTTTTAACAATAAAATAATTTCGGTTTTTTAAATGAAAAGATAGGCAAACGAACAAGTGAGTCACCTGATGGCAATGAACCATCGCCACCTATGGAAATCCGCCATCATACTAAAGCTAATAATGCGAATAATGGGAGGAGAAGAAGAAAGTGATGGGAGAAAAGATAATAAAGAACGAAGAAAGTTATTGGAACTTTGGATCCCAACAATCACGATACCAAATGCAGTAATAGAATAAAATACTACCATTTAACGCCGATATTTTGTAAGGTTAAGGGGTTTTGTAAGGTTACTTTCCGGGTCAAGCCGAGCCATTTAAATTACCATGGTTACATTACTAAAAATAAATAAATACTGCTTAAAATAAATCGAGTTTGATGAGTTTCGTCATACTCGTTTGCATAACAAAACTTATAAATAAGTTTAATTTTGGTTGTATTTGTCGAATGTTAGTCTAACATTACAAAACTTTGACAACTTATTTCTACTATAATATTTTAAAATTTCTTTTTGTTGGTAAAATTGGTCCGGGAATTTTAAAATCATGGTTCTCCTTGGAAGAGGTCTGGCAACTCGTTACTTCACGCTGGCCAGATGAGATCTCGCTAACGAGACCGCGGAGACGGGCCGGTGTTCTTGGAGTAACCAAGTTAGAGGAGTATGTGCCTTGCGATTCGTTATTTGTAGTCTGTTAGACTAAGAACGTAGCAGTAAATTGCTAAACTAGTTGTGTAGCTTTAAGAAATAATGGTGATTAGTTCTTCTTTAGCTATTAAGAGATCGCAATCGAGCAGATTTTGTAAATAGTTTACTTAATGATTTTTGTATTTATAAAAAACAGTTGTAAATGTAGCATTTTTCATAGTTTTGTTTGAGATAGATAGATAGACAGATATATTCTTTACTGTTCACCAAAAACAAAGTTATACAATTATTGATTGTAATATTTATATACAAATGGCGCTCTTAACGCTAACAGCGATTTCTTTCAGACAGCCGTAGGATAGACACAATGTTAAAAATATAATTTGTTGTAGGTTGGTGATGGATTATCATTATAATGATAGAGAAGAAAGAAGTTTTGTATCAGTAATGTTAGGTTTTAGCTTATTTTTATTTATTTATTTCATCGTTATATTTGATAGCATTGTTTGTGGTTAGTGCGAGTTATTGTACTCTCACTATTTGACGGTTAATACATATAGGTATAAAAAAATTATAATTATCTATATCTATAGTGCTTTTAAAGAATTTAACGCATAGTTATAACCGTGTAATGTTGTGAATGTTGGGAATTTTGTTCTTATCTTGTTGACCTTCAAAAACTATATGTGTAGTTCTACCATAATAAAAATTTGAGCCATAAGAATCAAACATAGTTTTTAGAAGGGTGTATAGTAGAACTTTTTTTACGCAAAATATTCTTTATAATTATAATAGGAATAGTAGCTCCACCAGTATTCAAATCATAAAGGAATAAGTTATTAAATTATAAAAATTCCGAGTGTTTGATTACGAAAAAGAAAATGTTTAATCTATACAAGCATGATATCGATAATTCAAGTGGTGCACATCACTGTCCGGGATAATAAACATTATGATCGCCACTTCAAAATGTGCTGCGGTCTCGCTTAGAAGTAGCCACTCGGGACAAAGCGGCCTGTTTTCCTCACAATCCTGCACAATCAACGGCTTTTTTCTTCGATTTAGTACTTCTGAAGTGAGGGTTCATCGATAACCCGAACATACTTAATACATTTTTTTATGCAGTATATATTTCTGGGCCGAAGGCCTACCTATTTCCGAAACTAAAGTACTTACGACCGCCTAATTGACAAAATGGCTAAGCTACTACTTTCGAAGCGAATGGTCGTATGTTTGATTCCCGCATCGGGGTTATTGTACGACCTATATTTATCCGGAGTCTGGATCGAGCATGGTTGGTTGATGTTTTAATGGTTGATTTAATGTTCCTCTGATATGGTCTGGTCATGGTGGGATAATCATTCCTTCTGACATAGGGAATCTCTTGCAAAAGCAGATGAATCAATGGTCGCATCTTCGATTCCTGCATCGGGAGTGTGATATGTATAGCCTTTATTTATCCCGAGTGTGGGACGAGCATGGTGGGTTAATGTTTATTCCTTCTGAAATGGGGAACCTCTTACAAAAGCAGTTGGATCAATGGTTGCATCTTCGATTCCTGCATCGGGAGTGTGATATGTATAGCCTATATTTATCCCGAATCTGGGACGAGGACGGTGGTTTAATGTTTATTCCTTCTGAAATGGGGAACCTTTTACAAAAGCTATTGGATCAATGGGTGCATCTTCAATTCTTGCATCGGGAGTGTGATATGTATGGCCTATATTTATCCCGAATCTGGGACGAGCACGGTGGGTTAATGTTTATTCCTTCTGAAATGGAGACCTTCTTG
The DNA here is from genome assembly GCA_031353405.1 of Baronia brevicornis. NCBI lineage: Eukaryota > Metazoa > Arthropoda > Insecta > Lepidoptera > Papilionidae > Baronia > Baronia brevicornis. The sequence goes on along the minus strand of JASFAT010004670.1, from coordinate 180,875 downwards.
GAAAAGTAGATGGATCAATGGTTGCATCTTCGATTTCTGCATCGGAAGTGTGATATGTATGGCCTATATTTATCCCGAATCTGGGACGAGCACGGTGGGTTAATGTTTATTCAGTTTAAAATGGGGAAACCCATTGTAAAAACAGCTGGATCATATGAGTATATATTATATTCTATATATATATATGATATATATATATATATATGAATATATGATGATATATATATATATATATATATATAAATATATATATATATATATATATATATATATATATATATATATATATATATATATATATATATATATATATATATATATATATATATATATATATATATATATATATATGTGCTGCGAAAAAATAAACTCAGGTATTGTTACGTAGTTGTTCAGAGATTCCTTTTTTGGAGCTGTTATGACGCGTAGGGTACGTATTGTTCCGTGATTCATTAATCAGCCAGACAAGTCCAACGCCTTACTTGTTAATGTTAATGGAAACCTTTGTCACAGCATATGATATGAAAGTTTAGACAATAGAAATATTTTTAAAACGGTCATTGGCTCAGTGGTTATATCAGCTTACTTCTACATCCATTTCTAGATGAAAGGAATAACCTTATCACGCTTGTCTAAGACAGATTGGTGCGGTAAGTAGCCTCAGGATCAAAACCTGTAAGCTTAATTATCAGAATTCATAACTCCAAAAAAAAATATAAAATATTTTCTCGCACTTTTCACTTTTCATGCCACATCACGGTTAATATTAAAGCGCACTCGATGGATTACTTCGTATTTATTTACATCAAAAAGTACCTCTTTTTGTAACCAAAGTAATAATGGTTTGATAAAAGTTTCTCAAAGCATAAAGAAAAATCAATTATTTTGTTGTTACTGAAAAAATTACTCATATAATTAAAAATGTACACATACAAAATTTGATAATTAACCTGCTTGCTACTGAATCGGTTAGTTGAACTAAAAATATACTTTGGGATAATTATAGTGCGGTGTTATCACGATCTGTATATAGCTGATATAGCTGTAATGTTCACTGCTGAATATGATCCTCCTCAAAGTTGAGAGAAATTGACGTAATCACGTTTTACGTAGGGAGGGATTGGAGGTTGCAGATGGGTTTTTATCACTCAGGTATACGCTGGTATAAAATCATGGTTTACCGATACCAGAAATGCAGTGAAACTGAGGAGAAATATTAGGCCAAGATGCGCAATCGGCGGTGATCAGACCAGATAACCCTTATATTCGTTAAGGGGGAAAGAAAGGGGAAGGAAATAAGAATACGTTGATGTGTATCTCCTGGTTTATTTGTAGTTAATGGCTGCTCGAGAGGAGAGAGGGATGGCAGAGGGGGACAGGCAAGAGAGGGATATTCACCGAGCGAATCATAAAAGCAAAGCCTTCCAAAGTATGTCTTTCTCAACGTTGTCGGCCCATTAATGCAGTTATAAAGTTGCGTAACTCCCTCGCAGTAGTAATTTTCTCTAGACTCCAAACTAAATGCTTTTAAAAAGTTAATTAAGCCTTTTGCCTTTTTATTCGCTTACCGAGGGTTGTTAGGAACTTTCTTTTATTCTCTCTGTCGCTCTGTCATTAAACAGCGTGTTTTTTAACTGTGAAATGAATGGGGTCATTCAAATCTATCTTTTATTTCGCAACCCGTACTTTTGTACAAATATATTTTTATATACATATATTCACGCCTATCCCCCGCAGGGCAGGCAAAGACCACAGAGCTCCATCCGCTACCATTCATCGTAGCGAACGGCTCTCCATTGGTCGCTTTTCGCCCTCGTGAGAATCAAGACGTGACGGGTGGCGAACCACGTTGCCGTCATTTTCAACGAATTAGGTATATAAATTCGTCTTAGTGAATCACACGAGCCGCAAGGGTCAGTCCCAGCAGAGCCCTGCATGCTGAGGTAAGGCACCATAGTACCCGGGAGCCCGATTCCGGGACGGTCGGCACGCTTGCGACTAAGCTCGCCCCTAGCCACGCATCCATTGGCACGGCAGACCGTGGATTGACGGAGAGGAAGGGAAAGATAGAGAAGAAAGGAAAGGACACGAAATAGGAGGAAGGAATATTTATTCCGATGCGGGGATCGAACCCGCAACCATTGACTCCGCGGACGGAGGGCCCCGCCACTGAGCCAATCGGTCGTCAGTACAAATAAATATTCAGTCACACTAAAAATCGCGTGAAAAATATTTAAACACATAATTTAACAATGTTATTTTTTTTCTTATTATAAAACAAAAAAAAATTAAATTATATGACTTAATTTAATATATTGTGTAAGACTATTCTGGCCAAAATATATTACAATTATTTCTTAATGTTTACTATACAAAGAAAGCGGTTCAATTTCTAAATAAATAATAATTCATTCACAGTTCAAATTCCCTGTACCTGTAATATATGTATGGGTTTTAATGGCACCTACAGATCTCCAGCTGCCACGATCCCGACACACCTTCCTTGCTTCCTTCACACTCATCCATCTTCTCATTCATCCTTCCTCTCGCATTCATCGTAGCGAAACGGCTCTCTGTTCGTCGCTTTGCGCCCTCGTGAGAATCAGAACGTGATGGGTGACGAACCACGTCGCCCTCATGTTCAAATAGATTAAAGAAATTAAAGTATTAATTATTATTTTTGTGCTTTACAATTGAAAAGAAAACAGCGCAATAAAACTCTCTTCGAATTCGACTCTATATATTTTCTGTTCTATATTAAGTAATAGCACGTAAACATAGGTTGTTACTTACTTAAACTTCTTACAAATGAAATAAGAACTGAATACCCGAACGAATTCCAATTCTCTAAGTATCGAACATTCTCTAAGTAGCGAGCAAGACAGCGTGTCTCACAGCTGACCCGCCGTGAGTCACCTCTACATCACCTGCTCTATAACCAGTTACGTTGTCTGAATGTGTGTCAAAGCGGTACGTTACGGCTCTGACTTGACTTCCTACACGCAGCAAATTACTCTATTTAGGTGTTTTATTAAAAATTGTTTGCTCAGTACGTCAATGATCAGTAATGTTTGTGAATTACGATTTGATGCCATTGAAATTATATCAATACCAATATTTCAATCATTAATTTTAATCAATCAACCAATATTTCAGTCAACCCTTGTTAGTTATTTTGATTATATTATTGATTTATCAGAAACCTAGTAATATTAAAACAACTGTTAGTCTTTTTATAAAAAGTAAACGTAAAAATAAACAACTATCGACTACATGCGGTGTTCCCGAACAATTAATATATTGGTGTATTCAAAACATGAGCGTATTTTTTTTATAGCATAGGAGCCATAGGATCATGCGGGTTATGGGTGATGCATATGATAGATAGATTGATAAATTAATGTCCTCCTGCTGTATACATTTTATTCAATTACATAACACATATCACATTACACATTACAAACAGATTGAAATGGGCGATTGCGCAGTCAAAACCTCGACTTACCGAGCAGAGAAACTGATTTTCTCTAACCGCCTGATCCACACAAAGATACAGTGTAGCGTAACTTGAGAAGTACGAGTCCTATATATATATATATAAATATATATATATATATATATATATATATATATATATATATATATATATATATATATATATATATATATATATATATATATACTTGAGATCGACCCACACATGATCCTATAATCTATAATCCAGCCTTATATACATAAAATAAAAACAATACGTGACAAAACGAATATTGCTGAAATCTGAACTGTTAGAATTTGTTTTTAACATGTTTGATTATTAACTAACTTAGCCTTATACTTTTTCTTAAACGGAAAGCCATTTTTGGACACTTTAATGGATATGTGTTCACGAAAGGCCAGCAAAGCAATTGTGATGTCTCCGGTGTTGCCGAAAAAGAAAAAATACATTCACAAGGTATTCTTTTTTCTAATAAGACATGTCTTTAAGAAGACCTCTATCTAGTAGCGGATTGACGAAGACTGACATGATAATAATAGAGCAGAAAGTATTCAAAGACATACATATGTATGTATATTTTTTATATTATTTTAAAGGTTTATTAATACAACAATTAATGCAAACTATTAGATTTATATTAATAAAATATACAAAATGTATATAAATAAATTATAAAATTTTGCACTTCTTTAGTTGAATATATTTTTTCAAAAAAACGGAATTTCTTTTATATTATAACTTTAAAGTATCTAAAGTTGTAATATAAAAGAAAAGCACAGTGATTCTCAACCTGTTTTCGCCGCAGCACACTTTTGATGTTTTCAAAATTTGGCGGCACACAAAGAGCCTGACATGTGTGAGCCGACTTGAGGTATAAAAATCTGTTTATGATTCTAAGAAAGAACGCGTTCCAAAACAAGTAAAATTTGATTATTCCTGATAATTCCTGTTAAAATAATTTGTACATTTTATATTTAAATTATTTTATTTAATAATTTTAACTTGTCTAATCTTTAATAAGTAATTTAATTTAAGCTCAACTCGTAATAAAATAAAACCTTATAATTATTATACATTTCTAAAGTTTAGCGGCACGCTTTAAGAATTTTGCGGTACACAAAGTGCCGCGGCATAGTGGTTGAGAATCACTGATCTAGCACCTTTGAAATTCAGAGATACGTTAGAAATGCTCAATGAATTTCCAACACGTAGTAATAAAGTAGAAAGTTTTATCCTCGAGGGCTTCGGTGTACGGAACCGAGATAAAGAATTCGAGAAGTTTCTCCAACAACTATTCGATTGCCAAAGAAACTTAATGTTACAAGGAATTATTGTATCGGCTCTCAGATATATTATTTTTTCCTTTTGCAAAAACATTAACATTATAAAGGTATAGTAATAAGTTTTAAGTAAACTAATAAATAACAGGCACTTTATGATTCTGTTAAAATACTATTGACTGTTTTAAAAAAAACCTTGACTTTAGAAAAAAAAGATATTTCGTTTTGTAGTGTATTTTTTTAATCTTTACTTACTTTACTTTTTGGGTTTTTAAAAATTAATGATACTATTGTCAGATATATGATAAAAAACATATGTAAGAATCTACAGAATGACAAATGCCATTTATGTGTCGTTTGGTAATATAGCGGCTTTGGTCCACAGTCACATATAATTAGTAAAATAATTTACTAGCCTTTAACTAGAGATACTACACAAAGTTAAACTTCAACTTAACCGATCGAAGCTAGCTTAACCTAATCAAAACTAGCTGATAATCTATAGCTTCATCTTAAGATCTACAAGCGTGAAATCTCTCATTAAAAACTTTCATTAGTAAAACATATTTTATCTTTGCCACCTAAAAGAGTACGGTGAGATATTTCTCTCTACTTGTAACTTCTCTCTACGGACAATTAATCTGTGAAATGTTTAGCGATATTTCCGAACCGACACGTCATCGGAACCTTTAAAAAGCACGTTTCTTAAACGCTGGCAAAGTTGCAATGCCATCGAGTTGTAGATGTTTATGTGCATTGAGTGCTTTCTATAAAGTGACATGTTTACTAATTTGTCTTTCTATATGAAAAAATTTAACAGATTTTTGTCAGTGACGTATATACATGTAGGTATTAAGTACGAATTCAAATCCCACAGCAATTTATTTTCAATTCCCGGGAAATACACAAGGGGTAAATGGCGGTAAAACTCACTGAAGCATAGTATCATTGAAAAAACGTATTTGCTTCGCACATACTTAAACTCGTGTTTATGTTTAATCTCTCACATGTTAAGGGAATGAAATTCGTGTGCGCGAACTGTTCAGTTTTCTTTTACGAATGATAAATTTAACGTAAACATGCCTGAAGTATTTTTCAAGAAATTTTAGGCTAGTTTTAGATGAATGGAATGGATGAAATTTAATATTATGCGGTTCCTGGAATAAATATAGTCTCACTATTTTCTTTTCTTAGGTGTTGTATGATACCTTTACTATAACAGTATACTAGTAGAAGTGTTTATAAATAAAAATCTGCAATCTATTCACTGTCAAGCTGGAGTATTACGTCAAAACTCCTCATTTGTGAAGGAAGCCAATTTTGAGCAATTGATTCTTACAGAAATATTGATGATGATGATGATACTGTTAACAGTTAATCATAAGGCGCAAACTCCACGAGCGAGTTTATATATTTAATGTCGATTAAGTATAACAATTATGCCAGTGTTAAGTAAAATATAATAACATCAAGTGTTGTTTCTTGAAATGTACCAGTCAGGTTGTCACGTTACGGCTTGATAAAATGGTGGCTATTCCACCAAAAGCTTCCATGGACTTTTCCAATCAACTTAAAAATTTACGATACACGCATTTTTTTCACATTATTTTACTTATACGCCTTAAAACTATTATTGTATAATATATATAATACATAATCATTATTTAAAATATAACTCATAATAATATAAGATTATGAAATTGCAATAAAAACACAACATCACTGATGTAAGCTGGCCCGGAAAAGTCCCAAACACTTCTTTTAATGACGTTTCATTACTGCACAGGTATATTATATTGTTTGCTTTTTCTTTCTTTCTTTTTAAACTATTGTGTAAATTACCTTATTAATTCGCTTTTTTCCAAAAGTTTTGTGTGTCATTAATAAAGGATTCATTCATTTATTCAATGCGTGCAAGTAATATTAACACTCGAGGCATCGAGTTTATTGTTTGCCTCAAAAATTAATTGAGAACTTTTTATATGTGATGTAGGCAAACGAGCAATTAAGCTAAAATAATAAATTCCACCATTAGATATATGCAAACTGCAGTGCAACTGCAGAGCACTGAAGAGGCATGATCTACCTTAGGGTAAGATATAAATAAAAGTAGGTGAATAATAGGAGGGAAAGAGGAAAGTGTTTGAAGAGAGGTAAGCTCTCAGCACTTTAAATAAAAAAAAAATTATTAAAAAAGCGTTACTGACAGTGTTATTTTGCTCAAGTTAGGAAAGTAAAAAAAAAATAACAAAGGTATCGAGAAAGAAATTGTGGGCCTGTAGCATTTCAATGCCTTAATTAGTCACCAGTATGAAGCGTTCGGAGCTTCTCTGACTTGCGGAGTTCAAGTTTTTACTAAAACTCGTTCAGGCTTGTACTTTTTGAATCTTTATTAAAACCGGTCACGTGGTACCAATGATTTAAGAAAAATTACTATCATTTTCAGAACACACAAATCAAAGAGTATCTTTGATAATTTTTTGATAGATTCTTTGATATGCATATGTATGTGTATGTATATATATATATGTATGCATATATATATATATATATATATATATATATATATATATATATATATATATATATATATATATATATATATATATATATATATATATATATATATATATATATATATATATATATATATACATATATATATGTCTTTTTTAATGTACATTGCATAAAATTATTACACAATAACACTTATAATTTGATTTCCACGAGAGCGATTAACGAAGAGCCGTTTCGCTACGATGAATGTGAGTGGTAGGATGGATGAGTGTGGAGGGAGCAAGGAAGGTGTTCCGGAATCGTAGCTGATGGAGATCTGTGATATCTGCCTACTCCTAAGGGAAACAGGCGTGACGATATGTATGTATGTAACACTTATAGCGCTACACTGGGATTCCCTGTGTCGTGGGTGCGAATACAAATACTTTGTTTTTCTTCATTTCTCACAATATTTATATAAGCATGATTGCTTAACATCAGGCGACTGCTAGCTCGTTTGCATTAAAAAAATACCTATGACAATAACCAACATCCACATTTAGAATAAGTATCTGTGGCCCATATGAATATTTATCCTGTTAAAGTATCTGAACTAGAGACCCTGGGTTCAAAAAGCGAAATCTTCCTTACAACAATATTTAGGTATTCATCAATCACCATTGTTAATGTTGTGGATCAGTAGATCATTATTTTGGAGGATGTATTTCGTAAAACATTTTATCTTGCTCCCAAATTTAAGGAGAACCTTAAAGGCTACAATGGGAATTATGTAAAATGCCAGTTTAACAAACCCAATGTTTGGATGCTGTTATGCAAAGGACCCAACGTATTTGTGGACACAGTTAAGGGTTTGCGTTGTCGTGTCACTACAACAATATTTAGGTATTCTTCAATCACCATTGTTAATGTTGTGGATCAGTAGATCATTATTTTGGAGGATGTGATTCGTAAAATATTTTATCTTGCTTCCAAATTTAAGGAGAATCTTAAAGGCTACAATGGGAATTATGTAAAATGCCAGTCTAACGAACCCAAGGTTTAGATGCTGTTATGCAAACGACCCAACGTATTTGTGGAAACAGTTAAGGGTCTGCGCTGTCGTGTAAATTTGTTTAAAATTTCATCGCTCTATACAATCGAGTTATGGCTGGATTAGCTGATTCCTTGGTACAATTTCATTGTGAATTTATACTAAAATCTTAAGACATATTTGAATTTGACCCAAAATATTCAACTCGTATTCCTTTTTCACTATAATACATTTTTTCTTAATTACAGTAATTTACCTAATTTTTGACATTGAAATTGCAAATTTGTATTAATAATTATATTATTTAATTTAACTTATTTTCGCATAAAAACCAGATTCTTCTTTTTTTATTGTATTCTTCTTTTATTCTTGTTTTTTTTTATTCTTTTTATTATAGTCATCAGATTATATGATAAATGAACTCAAAATACATAATAATTAATACATAGAAGACGCTTAAGCAAATCTTTTGGGTGATTGTGTTATATTCTGTGCAATTCTTCTCTATACAAAAAAACTGTACACAAATGAAGCTAAAGTATATTAAAATGATCAATAAATTTTGAGCTTGAACGGGGATTTTCTCAGGAGTCAGGTATGAGTGATCATAATCAGTAATAGTATTCTGCGGCAGTACACTGCTAGACATAGGCCTCCTCCAAGAACCGCCAGCTAGCCCGATCTTCTGCTTCACACATCCAGTTTCAGCCACCCGACCCTTTTATTCGCTGTACGTCCGGATTGTTCGTGTAAACCCTGTTATAAGTGTATTTAGTAAATAATAGTCCTATTCAGTATAGCAATAGTGATATTTATCTTCATTAGCTTCCGACATACCAGTGCTTCATAATTGGCTATTATTCTAATGGTAGCCAAGATACAAGGCATCTTAAGGTAAGGCTATGAAAATAAAGCGTTTTATTTTATTACTTATTAACTTAGGACTGTGGAGCTAATTTAGCAAATTGCAGTAGACGATCTTTTTGTACAAGCATTTTTATGTATTTGAAGCTATCATAGATAATTTTAATAACTTTCTTTTATTTGATGGCAATTAGTTACAACTATTATGCCAAGTCAAGTCAAGTAAAATACAATAATATCAAATCTTTAGAAATGTAACTAGTAGTAGCTTGTCACTTTACGTCTTGATAAAATGGTGGCTATTTTACCAAAACCTTCTATGGACTTTTTAAGTCAACTTAAAAAGTCCATACGAGGTTCAATATACACAAGTCCATTTACACATATATAGTTCGATTAAGGTGTACAAGTCCATTATACACCTTAATCGAACTATATATTATATAATAAGCTACATAATTAAACAATATAACTGATAATAATATATTATAATATTATAAAAATGAAATAATAACACGGCATTGATTGGCGGGAAAAGTCCTTTAATAACCTTAAAAAATATAGCTAATCTTCATTTTTTTATGGCAATGAGCTATAACTATTATGCCAGTATTAAAATATAGAACATTAAGTATTTTTAAATGTACTTGTCAGCTTGTATACGTCTTGAACAAATGGTGGCCATTTTACCATAATCTTCTATGGACTTTTGCAATTAACTTAAAAAGTCACAATACATGAACTTATTTCATATTACTCCACCACAATTAAATCAATACTATAATCGATTATAATGTAAGATTATTAAAATGTAATAAAAACACATTACTGATTTAAACTGGTGGCAAAAGTCATAACTAATCTTACGTTTTAAAATATTTCGGCAACATCATTAGGAAAGAGCTCGAAAATATAAAATAGAACATTCTAGGGAGATTGAGAAGCTTGGGAAGCATCAGAAGACTGGAGTCAAGCAAATCAAGACATCTATCATTCCTAGTCATGATCTTCTTGATTTAGATAGCGAATAAAAAAAAAGTAGTTAATCTTTCTTTTTAAAACAAAAAAGTTAACAAAGACTACGAAAAATTTACACAATTGGTAGTTTTTCACATTTTTTTTTGTTGAAAGGCCAGCGGAATTTCATTTCGTTGTTAACGAACCCACAGTGTTTATGTACCAGCTTTATCCAGTTTCCTGCATGGGCTTATTCATTGAATCTGGGCTGGTTCAGCGGAAATCCTTTTTGACGTAACGAAATCCTATTGATAGTGAACTTCGAAGCTCTTTGTATATTCACATAATATGAAATTATATTAAAGATTTTTCTTTTCGTTTATTATATGATACTTTATATTTATTTTATTTAAACTAAATAATAGTTAAAGGTTTTTAAGTGATGAGATATCACTTAAAAACCTTTAACTATTATTTGAAACTTTGAATAAAATTATATATGTAAATAAACATACATTATGTATGTGCCGACCATGTATGTATTATTATGTAGTTCCCATTATATAAAGTTAATAGTAAACTAAGCGAGAACTTCATCTTGCTAAAAATCTAATATTAACAGGGTAAAGTGAGCATATACATAAAATCAAATGTTACCATTCTATCTATGTACGAGTATAACTATGGCCTTTGAATGCCACAGAAAGGTCGGCGTTATACTTTACTTAATATTTACAAAAAAGGCAAATATTCTAAAATGTTTTTTTAACGAAATAGGCAGGTAGACGAGTAAGTAGGTCACTTGATGGTAAACAACCAGCGCCGCCCATTGACATTGCCCATTGACACTGCAAATGTGTACCCTACCTTAGGGTAAGAAGTTGAATAATGGGAGGAGAATAAGGGATGAATAAAATAAAGGAAGAGGAGAGAAATGGGGAATATCAAGGGCACTGCAAACACGTTGTCTACCTTAGGGTAAGGAGGTGAATGATAGGATGAGAATAAGAAATTATTTAGATAAAAAGAAGAAATAAAGGAAAGGAATAGAAATTGGAAATATTAAGGGCATTGAAAATGTGTTAGTTACTTAGGGTAAGGAGGTAAATAATGGGAGTAAAAGAAGTAGTTATTGGGATGAAGAGAAGGAAATAAAGGAAGGAGAGAGAAAATGGAAATATTAAGGGCACTGCAAATGCGTTGCCTGCTTTAGGATATAGGGTATACGGTATAATAATGGGGGAGAGAATAAATGCGTCAAAGAGAAGGAAATAAAAGAAGCATTAAAGAATTGGGTCTCCTAATCCCTGAACTTACCGTACGAAACTCTGTAACTCAACCAAATGCTACCACTTGATGCCGATATTCTGTGAGTTGTGTAGTATTTTACCAATCGAGCCAGTTCATTCGTGCTAACATAACTGTAGTGTAAAGTAAATTAGAATATAATAATAATTTTTTTGTATAATGTGCGGTTATAACGTAAATAATAATATATAATAAATATAGTATATCTTTCATCTTCTAAGATTATATATTGAGGATATATTATATTTAAATAAGTAAGGGCGTACAACCACTTCTTGTTTCAATTTTCAATCTCCTCTACATCTCTTTACTCTACAAAAGACAAAAGGAACTGCTTGCATCAAGTTCCATTTAAATATAATAATTAATGTTTTCGACAAACACTTTGTGTGCGAAGAGAAATCGAGTTTTCTTCCACTAACTGTAAAGTTTCTAGTTAAAATATTATAATTATATATATTAGTGCTTTTTGCCGTATATAAGTTATTAGTACTTTTTTGCAAAAAATTAAAGGCTCTTTGTTTTTTTTTTGAAATCACTCAGGCAGATATCATTGCTTATCTTCTGGTGTTTGTTATCATAGTTAAGTTATAACACAATGATAAGAAAAAATAGTTTGCATAGATCCCTCTCAGGTAAAGGCCTCCTCCAAGGATTTCCATTTTTCTCTATTTTTTGCTATTTCCAGCCAGTTTGTGGAAAAAAATATATTTATTATATTCAAAATATAGTATCAATATCATATTATATCGTTTAATGAAATGTCCAATATTATTTTCTCTTCTATTCTCAACGTGCTGTAAGATCTTTCGTTTCTCTTTAACCCTTCCAATACTTTTTCGTTGATAACTTTTTCTGTTTACGACACTTTTTGTACTCAACGTAAACACCACATCTCAAATGTTGAAAGTAAAAGAAATACCTTATATTAATAATTTAACTTTTGTTTGAGCCATACGTAGTTGTAAGCCATATGTCCGTCACTCCATGGGCCCCCATTAATTCATTGAACCGAATCGAAGGGTGGTTATTTGACAACAGTTGTTGCGGTCTTGACTTTGGGAATTTTACGTTATATTCATTCCCATGTTATCTCATTTGTGAAAGGACGGCTTGCAGAAAGTGGATGCGAGTGAAGCCGAAGATCGGACTAGATACACGTCGTGGGTGAGGCCTTAGTCCAGCGGTGGACTGACGTAGGCTGATGATGATGACGATATGTAAAATATGTTTATGCAGTTTTACTATTTATTGAATGTATTTGTACATAGATTGATGGTAATTAACTTAAATTAACATATATTTACTGAAATTTAACCATTGTAACCTGAGTAAATAGGTCGAAAACACAATTAAATCGAGCGGACGCTCAATTGCCAGTAAAATTGCAGCGTACAACTCTGACCGCCTAAGTGTTGTCTATTGTTTGTAATTTGTATGCAAATACAGATTTAGGTTATTTCAAACGTAACTGTTCATTTACAGGCGACATTTATATGTATGTATATTTAATTATTTAGTATGAGTATATACACGTACGTACGTACAAAAACTTAAACGGTAATCGGATAGAGGTTTCTTTTTTTTATGTGCAACACCCCGGGGTATTTTTATTGCCAGTAAAATTGCAGCGTACAACTCTGGCCGCCTAAGTGTTGTCTCCCGAGAAAAGTGAAGCAATTTACTTCTCAAGGGGCACCAGTAGAGACTCCCACAAACGAGGCGGCCGACTCTTAGATATCACTCTCTTTGGCAGACCTATCTCGTGGAAAAAGTTTGTCAAATATTTAGGCGTCACCCTCGACAATCACCTGAATTTTACTAAACACATTCAAAACGCTCGATCCAAAGCGGCCTTCGTCTTAGGTCGTCTTCACCCTTTAATTAACGCCCGCAGCAAACTGTCCCTCAGACACAAGCTGCTTCTTTACAAAACATGCGTCCGGCCAATAATTTCCTACGCAAGTGTCGCCTTCGCGCACGTGCATAAAAGAAAAATAAATAAACTTCAAGTGATACAAAATCGCTTCATTCGTCGACCCACCGATGCTCAGTGGTTCCAGCGCAATATCGACCTCCACTGTGACCTTAACTTGCCGAGCGTCAAACAACACTTTAAAACACTCTCTAAGAAACATTTTGAGAGATCCGAATCCCATCCGAATCCACTGGTGGTACAATCGGTAAATTATTCACCCGATTTAAACGCGCGCCCGAAAAGACGACGCCCGCGTAACGTGTTACACGATCCGGACGACGAAACAGCGTCGTTCGGATCCACTCACAACACCAACAATCACACGCACCCCGGCTCTAACCGAGCACGTAGAGTAGGGAACACTTCTACACCAGCCGCTTACACGAGATTTCCTCACGCACCCGGTCGGTTCTCACCCCCTAGACCTTAGGGTCTATGGGACTAATAGGGACTATAGTTACTAAAGTTCAATCCTCCCCTACATGTTTAACGTAGAATCATGACGAGTTTAAAATCAGCACACACACATATGTGTACCTCCGACACGGCGTCAGGCCGATGGAGTCTGCGATTTGCGCAGATTCCCAATTATATTTTACTTGCCCGTGGGCCCTGAATACGATAAAGCTGTTAAAGCCAATAGGCTACCAGCATTAACATCTTCGAATCCAACATAAGTGTTGTCTATTGTTTGTAATTTGTATGCAAATACAGAATTAGGTTTTTTCGGACGCTACTGTTCATTTACAGGCGACATTTGTATGTATTTAAATTTAATTATTTATTGTGAGTATATACATGGGTACGTGAAACTTAAACGGCAATCAGATAGAGGTTTCTTTTTTTTTTTGATGTGCAACATCCCGGGGTATTTTTATTGCCAGAAAAATTGCAGCGTACAACTCTGGCCGCCTAAGTGTGGTCTATTGTTTGTAATTTGTATGGAAATACAGAATTAGGTTATTTCGGACGCTACTGTTCATTTACAGGCGACATTTGTATGTATTTAAATTTAATTATTTAGTTTGAGTATATACATGGGTACGTAAAACTTAAACGGCAATCGGAAAGAGGTTTCTTTTTTTTTATGTGCAACATCCCGGGGTATTTTTATTGCCAGTAAAATTGCAGCGTACAGCTCTGGTCGCCTAAGTGTTGTCTATTGTTTGTAATTTGTATGCAAATACAGAATTAGGTTATTTCGGACGCTACTGTACATTTACAAGCGATATATTTATATATATATGTATATTTATTTCGCAATGGGATAGAGGTTTCTTTCTTTTTGATGTGTAACATCGCGGAGTATAGGAGTGAAATCGTAGACCGAAACATTGTTTCGATTTAGGCTACGCTCTCCTCCACTCGACTTTATACAGGATTATTTGCTTGGCTACGTTAGCAGAGCATACGGTAGAGACTGAGCCGACGTCAATGTTTTATCTCTTCCAAGCATCTTATTACGCTTCTCGTAACTATTTTTGAATATTCCTAGAATTCTTGATAACCATTCCAACTAAGCTAATATGCTTGTGCTAAGAAATGGTTCACATCAATAGTCCAATGGAAAATACGAACTAATGGCGTCAGATCGCAAACTCGATTATTACCAACTGAGCTATTGTTGCTGTATTGAGATAGAGCTACGAAAGTCTAGATCCAATCCTACCCACCATTAGACTATTGAGTAGAACCATATTTTTCTAATACAAGCACTTTTAGCTCAGTTGGAGTAGTTAACAATAAAAATATTGTTATAATTAAAAATAAAAAAAATATCTGACTTTCTAATTGTAGCTTTTAGCCTTCTCGATTTCTTGAAAGTGATTAAAAGACACGTATAAAATTACCAACAATAATTTGTAGAGTTAGCAAACTCGGAGAAATATGTCGGTGACTTTAGTTCTCTGGTA
This sequence comes from Baronia brevicornis, assembly GCA_031353405.1. NCBI lineage: Eukaryota > Metazoa > Arthropoda > Insecta > Lepidoptera > Papilionidae > Baronia > Baronia brevicornis. The sequence continues at coordinate 165,532 of JASFAT010004670.1, read as the reverse complement.
CACTAATTACTATAATATTAATGACTAAATAACGAAGTATAGTAACTTTAAAATATCATTAAAAGTTAAGTATAACATATAAAAATAAGTTGTGTATAAACATGGACAGTCAGTTACTTGTGTGTTACATATATGTGTGTTAATTTAATAATATTCGAAGAAAAACACGTCAAAAATGTATAATAACGAACAAAGTGCATGCATGTCTTCATTTGTTAGGTTGTCGCGTGCAGTGCTTGCCTCGGCCGTTACACGACCCACAAATCGCGTTAAATGGAGAAAGCGGTCAATTTCGCCACATATACGAGTAACATGTCATTGTCCACACTCGTGTAGTTTCAATACTTCGAGTTCAATACTTCCTGTTCACAGAACATGGGTACTTTATATATCTTTATTGTTTATGACAAGCAATTAATATAATAAAAATTATGTCAATCTTGCAAAAAAAAACCATTTCATCAAATTATATGAACAGCCTTATTACATTATATAATAATATAGCTAAGCATTTCGCGCTAGTAACGGAATAAAAATTAGCAAAATGCGCCTCGTAGAGGTGAAGTTAACAATTGAAGGCGTTCAGATATAGTTGGATCCCACGATATTCTCGATAATATTGATATTTCGATAGCGTCATCGATACTAGATATAGCCTTCTCTAAAGTTTAGAGGACTTGTGATCAATTTGTGATCACAGAGGCAAGGTAGGGTCATGAGGTATTCACACTGTACTACACTTTTAGTGTGTTCTATAGTTAAAAGCAAATCGTTTACCCAACTAAGGATTAGGACCTTGTGAAGACATCTAAACAATGAAGTATATTATTTGTTTGTAACATGAATGGGTCGACTCGCCCAGGGAAGTACCACACTCCCGCAGAAAACCGGCGTCTGAGTGGTAGTTTAGCTATCGTGCTTCGTTCGGTGAGCGGTTGAGTTTTGGAGGCCCCACTAACACCTCCCTCCCAAAATGTCAGCGGTGTTTAATGAAAGAGTATCCCAGCCGCGTACCAGCACTGCCCGTGCTGGAGCACCCCTCCCTGGACGCTCCTGTTCAGGCTGCCCTACGTACTGTGAAGAGGGCAAAATCCCGCTTGTTTCCCAACCTGTCCGAGGCAAGAGCAGCAAGTCGAAGTCACCCCTGCCACGCTCAGAGTGAACTTTTCCAACGTGAGGGGGATACATACAAAACTCAACGCTGTCCACCACCAACTAAAGACTTTGCACTGAAGGCTTTGCTCTTTTTGACGGAGTCTCAGATTTCTCCTCCTGCAGATACGTCATACCTACTGTATCCTGGTAACAAAATAGAGCACAATTTTGTGTCCCGTGCCAGTATATGCATATAAATCAAGGAGGACACATGTGTCCGTCGCCTAGGCAGATTTGAAGGTACGGACCACGTCCACTATTTGGCTTGGTAACGACCACCCTCGCGTCTATGCGTGCCTGTACAGGTCCCATAGTGGTAATACAGAGACTGATCGATTCATTGAGCACATACACAGATTCCATTCTTGAACAGATCCTATCCGCTGAAATCATTGTACTTGGTGATTTCTCGCTACAAAGAAAAGTTTCCACCATCCCCACCATCTGGTTGTGTGACGATTCAGTACGGTGTGTTTTTCCAGAAACTTTTTCCACGCACCACTACCCTGTGGAACCAGCTACCTTGAGCGATATTTCTGAACCAAAACGACATTGGAACCTTCAAAAAAGCAAGCCTACACTTTCCTTGAAAGCAACGCTTCTGCACTGATTTTGGCACTGCAGATGTGTATGGGCGGCGTTGATTGCATCAGGTTACACGCCTGCTCGTTTGCCTATCTATCCCATAAAAAAGAGGATCAGCCCCGTGACGTGTGTTTGCACTAAACACAGAGTTTTACTTCTTCGCTTTGGCACAGTTAATGAATATTGTAAGATATAAACTATTTACTTTTTTTTAAGCATTTAGACTAATGTCATCGTAACATATCAGCCAGATAAGTTTTAAGTATACCCAATAATGAACGTTGTGTATATTTGAAAGCTAACAAAATATTAAACATTAATAATATCTCAAAAGCAAAAGTATAGAGTGAGGTGTTTAGTGTTATATGTCATTCTTATCAATTTTATTTTTTTAATGAACGTGTTTAGTCAAGCGGCAGGCACGTATCTGTCATGTAAGCTTTATTTTTTTCTTTATGATTGACGTTGATTAAGTAAGTGGCCAGTTTGAACTATGTATTTTGGTACACATCTATTTGATAAAATAAAACATAAGAAACTGCGTTGCTTGTTGATAATGGATGTTAAAGATGAATTTTATATTTATAAATCTTTGCTATTATAAATAATATTGTTTAATAATGATTGCGTGATGTTACTAAATAAGTCACAGTAAAGAAGTTACCGTTTTGGAAGTTAATAATTGCATGTTAGATTCTCGCGTCTCGAGAAATATATGTGCCCTGGGTGTCTCGCTAATTCCTCTTATACAAGCGTGATGGGTTAATGTCCATTTATCCAAAAATAGAGAGGCGTTTTACTCTCTCTATTTTTGGACAAAAATGGGATATTCATGGGCGGTGAAAAATTGCAAATTTTCATATTTATTAACACTTCAAGAACGACTTTAATTGATATTGGCATAATTTAAATACTTAAGTTGTCAACGTTCAGTAAGAAAAAGTCGTTTTTATAAAAGGTAGAGCCACGCTGCAGCCGAATACTTTGTCAAGAATGGTATAATATTTGTCTGTAGCATGAATGGGCCGGCTCGTGCGGGGAAGCACCACTGCCCACAGAAAACTAGACTTTGAGTACTAGCTTAGCTACCGCGCTTAGGCTGAGCGACTGAGCGACTGAGCGACCCAACACCCTCCCCCTCCCTCTGCCCCTCCCCCTTTCATTCCCACTGCCATAATGACACTTTTCTTAAAGGTCTGCAACGCTTCTGCACTGTCTATGGCGCTGCGGATGTCTATGGGCGACGTTGATTGCTTTCCATCAGGTGACACGCCTACTCGTTTGCCTTCCTATCCCATGAAAAAAAGTAGAATTGAAATATGTATAAATGGAGCAACATTTGCAGATATTTCAATTCTACTTTTTTACGTTTAGTTGGTTGTTAATTTAGTTGGTTTGTTCAAGTACGAGAGTTACGGATTTGTTAGTGATATCTGTAACATTATCAGCTACAAAACAACACAAGCCTACACATTTCTCAAACGATTCCGCAATGCCTATACCACCCCGGATGTCTATAGGTGGTTGATTTCTTTCCATCAGGTGAGACGCCTGATCGTTTGCATCCCATGAAACAAAAGCTTTGCACAATCTACTAATATAGGTCTTTAACCCAGTCGATATCCTTTCAAGTGAAATTCTATAACAGTACATAAACTATTTTCATACATTTAATTCTAGGAACATGATACTAGTATAGGCTTTTCCCTGATATTTATTAGTTTAATCTTGTATCAAATACATTAGCTTTTGTACTCGTAATTTCATGAAACGGATAAAAAGGGTCAGACTCATACTTCAATTCCAACCCTTTTTAAATTGGCATTAAGCTGTCTTCAGAGAAAAAGATCGTATGGTTTATGGATGGGTAATCTTCGAGATCTATCGGAAGCCATTTTCAATGATACTTTGCCATTAAAGCGGTGCCCTTAGATACCTATATGGCCACGTATTTAATCTTTAAATACCTTGTAGTAAGAATTAACACTCTTTAATATTGATGTTTTTTTTAAGTACAGATAATGAATGTTAACATAATACACATCGTCATGTTAACATAATAGATTTGTAAACGTGAATTTATTTTTAAATTAATATTTTTTATACATGTCATACAAAAAAGAAGAGGAATAGTGGAAACCCGAAGCTAAGTAATCACAGTTCTCCATAGACATACGCAGCACTTACAGCACCATAACCTATATGGGGAAACACCACTCTTTCACAGAATATCGGAAATAAATAATAATATTTTTATTTTACCGCATTTTCGTACGATGAGTGCGAGAATCTGGAGGCCCAACCAAATTCCCTGTGAATTCCTTTTTCCCCTCCTATTAATTCTTTCTCATCCCGCTTAAATTCTTCTTTTCGTCTCATTATTCAGATTATTACTTACATTTTTTAGACATTTATGAGCAGCGGTGGTTCTTTACCATCAGGCTAATAAAGGCTTGCTTGTTAACCTACCTTTTCCAGTTATATTTTTGAATTATTACCAGTTATATTGTTGAATTATGGTGGCGTACTATACGATTTAGTTCGATTAAGGTGTATAAGTGAAGTGATATGAAAGAAATGCTTGTATCGTCAAGTTGACTGAAACAGTCAATAGAAGGCTTTGGTAAAATTGCCACCATTTTATCAAGAGGTAATGTGACAAGTTACATTTCTAAAGATTTGATATTATTGTATTTTACTTGACACTGGCATAATAGTTATAACTGATTGCCATCAAAAATAATAGAAAAAAAAACTACACAAATTAAATCACGCTTCACTCAAATAATGCAAGTTAATCTTTTATTCATTTTATGATGTTGGTTTAACGACGGCGTTTGTGATTGGCAACGGAAATAGAACTGGGATTAATGAATTCATGAATCTATTCGGGGCTTAAGATTGTCAGTACTTCGTGAAACATCATAATATTAATATGGACTGGTCGAATGACCGCATTATCTTTAGAGATGTTTTATGTAATTAAGTGTTTCGAGTTACATCTTCGCTTGTCGTTTGCAGGGATGCTACAGCCACGAGTGAGCTTTGGCCTGGTCCAGAACTTCTCTCTAGTCCACTCCACCTCGCACTCTTCCCCCAATCCGTCACACCGAGAGTTTTAACATCATGGTCGAATTATTTATAAGTGATATATTAAAAAACTTCTTTTCAGATTTTTCGAGGGCGAATTGTGTCTGTGATGTGAAAAGTAATGTGATGGTGATGATACAATTTCTAACTTTCTAGCTGGACTGAAAGGTGTGTTCAACATCTTAATATCAGAAACCTTTTCTAATAGAATAATGAGGTATATACATATATGTATGTGTAATTTTGAATGGGAATTTTTGTTATACCTTCAAGTTGGTCAATATATTTAATACAGCGCCGACTGTAGGGGCGATCAGGGCGGTCGCCCAGAGCTTCAGGGTCCAGGAGCACTGCGCGTGCTAAAGCATGTTTAAAAAACTAAAGGAGAATTACAATGTTGGGTCTTAAATTAACCACAATATTTTAATGTTTTAGTAAGTAAAAAGTAACTTATTAATGGAGTCAGGCGTTACTTTGCGGAAATCCATCACTATGTGGATGAAGTGGATTTATTTGGAACTTAAACCAAAAACTTACCGAAAATCGGCTATCAATTCTCCACCCACCAACCACTGGGGCGAAACACGTGTCATTTACAAGGTGGAAAAGTGGTAGTGTGTGTTTGGTGTTGTGTATAGTGGATGGTGGCTGGAGAATTGATGGCCGATTATTGGTAAGTTTTAGGTTTAAGTTCCAAATAAATCCACTTCATCCAGCAGAAAAACACACATTATTAATTTTCTGTTATTGTTTTGCTTGTCACGGATCTTAGCTAAGTAAAAGTTTTGACTGTCCACATAAACAGTAACTTAAAAACATTTTATAGTGATAGAGCCACGTTGCAGACGAATGTTTTGTCAAGAAGGGCATATTGTTTGTTGGAATAATCGAACTTCCCATATCTGATATGGAGCGCATACGTAAGCGCAGTCTTTGTTAACTAAGCTATTGCTGCTTAAGTACAGCATTAATAAGATGCACCATTAGCACTGCACCATTATCTATATAAAATGAAATATTATATATTCAATTCAATGTTTAATTTATGGCAACTATCAGTGAATTTTACTATTGTTAAGTCAGTTATGGGAGTCACGCAACTAAATAATCACACAACAACGTGGTTACTTTCATGAAAGTACTAGAGAGTTAAAAAAATTACAGCAAAAAATGAAACTATAAATAAATGGAAAGAAATAAAAGATTTAACTGCCATTATAATTAAAAGACTTGAACAATAATGATAATAATTACTTGATGCATATGAATATAGCACACAAATTATATAAAATACACGAAAGAAGAAGGCTGCATGAAGAAGAGAATTTCGGTAAATCTGAATTTGAAATTTTTTATCTCCAAGAATTTGCAGGTAATTAATTATTCTCATCTCGACTTCTTGAAGAAGTTGCCGGCAGACAGTGTAAAGGATAAAGAATTTGCTTACGAGAAACACATTGGTAATGCATGCCACGTATGTCAACGGCAGACGCGGTATGGTACGTTGGCGAAATTTCAAACAGCTCAGACAAACGCGAAGCCGAGTGTATGAAGTGTCAAAGTGAGCGGGAAATAATATTTTCACATCTATATTTGTTTGTTTTTTTTTGTTTTGTACGGTTTTACGGCTCTAGACAAGCGCTTTTGAACCCGTCTTGTAAGTTTATATAGTCGGCTTGTCATGTTTCACCATGATAAAATGGTGACTATTCTAACAAAACCTATACGGACTTTTGCAGTCAACTTAAAAAGTCACGATACACGCAATTATTTCTAACTATATTGCACAATATGCCATAGTTAAACAATGTAACTGATAAAAGAATCAAATTATGAAAATGAAATAAAAACACAACGTCACTGATGTAAGTCCTTTCAGAAAAAAAAATCTTCTTGCGAACGAACGTGCGCATTTTTGCAGAAACTAATATATTTCCTAAATAATCATGTCATGTCGCGAGTATGATGGCATTCGTTCGCTAAGGGTTAAAATATTTTCTTTTAATTTTATTTGCGATAAAGATGAGAACGCAAGAACTTCACATTGTTTATTTTGTGTATAAAGAAGAATGAAATGATTGCGATTTAGTTCGCAACCTTCTTAGCAATGCAAATGAAATGCATTAAACTAGTTGAGGTTATTGACCGTTATAATAATAAAATATTTATAGATACCAATAAAACATTTGTAATATATTCATAATTTTAAGTTTTTAAACGTGTCAAAAATGATGGTTGACCTTTGTAACTATAAACATTAAAAAAACTGCTTGATCAAATCATAATAATTTTAATTACGATTAAGCCAAAATCATTGAAACTATTTATCAGGTATATTGATTTTTAGGAGTTAGGAATAAAAAAATCGATAGTTTAAATATTTTCCAATCCGTTAATATAAATTTATCGTAACAACTTGGTATTATTGTATGTATTAACACGGTATTTCTTGATCATATATTCATTTCGCTGGATATACAAAGTCCTCGATATAGCTTTTCGAGTTTGCACACTGAATGACCATAAGATGCAGTAGATGAATGTTAGGATGGAGATCACAACTTAGCAAACATAGTGTAAGATGTCCCTAGGCTTGATGGCGCGAAAATATGTGCAGGGTAGCTGTAAAAGCTGGATGCGTGTAGCCGAATAATGGGATAGGTGGTACGCCATTAGAGAGGCCGTTGTTCAACAGTGGATTGCCGTAGGCTGATGATATGCAATATATATTTAATGTAATATTAAGAGAAAATCTAAGGAAAGATTTATTTAAAAATCTTAAGCTATAAGAGTCGAAACATTAATAAATTACTTGAAATAATAAAAAATCTTTAAGCCTATTTAAAAGTCAGATAAAAAATTTAATTTAATTTATATATTTTATAACATTTTGATATTTAATTGCGATATTGTTCTTAATTTTATTTGAAATAAGTCACAAAAACTTTAAAATAATATTTTACAGATATCGTAAAAAGTATATTTAAAATAAATATCGTTACGAAAATCCTTTATCATACAGTAGAATAAAGCATGATATAAAATATATAATAAAAATGTTTGATATTTATAGTAATTTAGTAAACCCAAGGAGTAAATACTGAAATTAAAATATACTATTTTTAGCTTTTGTGTAAATTAATCGTAATAAAAACTGTAGAATATAAATATCTCTTTTTATCTTCACTATAACTTATATTTTCTATAATTCATAGGTATATTTATTAAACTCTCGGTTTTGTTTCATAATAAATTTTGTAATGCAACAAAATAATTGTAAATAAAACAAAATAAGTTACGTACGTTTGAGCTTTATCTTGATACTGTTCTTAGGACTCCAAGTCAACAATCCCGATATGTCAACAATGCCACGAACATTCATTTACTGACACAAACTCATGCCCTTACCACATATGTACACATGACAAAAAACACTACTTAACATACACTATATATTAACATCGAATAATGTTCTATTTATTTTTAAAGAATTAAAATTGTAGAAGTAACCACTGATCGCTTTACATTACAAAGAGCATGCGCCCGGGCAAGGCAACTGTCATTTAGTTCCAAAACCACACGCGAGTTCAGTTGGCGCTGTGTATAAAAGAAAGAGATAGCGATAACCTTAACAAAGAGTGTGCAAAGGGTAGAATTATCAAAGCCTCAAAGCTCACTACTAAAGGCTCAGCGCGTGTAAAATATGCAGTCTGCAAGTTCATGTTTTGATTTAATTTTGTTTGTTTTGTGATCACGTTTCGCAAAGTAAATTAGTACATACTAGTATATAGTATTAGTCTAATGTAATATTTATATATTATGGGCTTAGTGCCCATAATATATAAATATTAGAGTAATACGTGTAATTAGTTAAATGATTATTTTTTGCCCCACATCTTTTGGTGGTTAAAATGATACGAGCATGACAAATGTAAAGCACTAAATTAGAAAATTTATTGGGTGCTACAATCTATAAATTCTTTGTTTATATCAACGAATATAAACACATTATAATTATTTAAAAAAAAATGTATTATTATAAATATAAAAATAATATATATATATATATATATATATATATATATATATATATATATATATATATATATATATATATATATATATATATATATATATATATATATATATATATATATATATATATATGTATAATAAATATTTATATAATAAATCAAAACATGTTATCATAGATTTAATAATTGACAATGAATTTCAATCATTTATAATCGGCAAAGTTGACAATATAAAGCCTTCGAATAAAAATTTAAATTCTGAAATAGTTTGTTAGTTTCCTTAAATACTATTTCAATAATGTATAGAAAAGTTTGAATAGAAATAGAGGAAGCGCGTGTGATAAAGTTAACTGCGATGTGAGTTTTATCACGCATTAGCAGTTCACACTAGCTTTAATTCAGTTAGTCTCTTTTCCTTTTAAATTAATGTTGTAAAATTGGACAAAGGCTTCCATTTGTAAAAAATGAGTATATAGTAGAGAATGTGTTCTAATATAACTTGATATTCTCGGTTATAAAGGTTTTCTGCTCGTGTAACGCGTAATGAATTTATACTGTACAGTCCAGCTGTATTTGAATTCTATCCGCATTCTACGCTATGGAGATTTAGGCCAATTATACGGCGCCATGAACTACAATAGATCATTAAATAAAATTAAAATTTATGATTCTTTTCCCACGCTCAATTAAAGAAGTTGCAAAGAAACAGATAAATATGTAGGTCAGGTTTTAATTTACGTATAGTAACCCTAAATTTTTTCAGGATATAAAACATTCTCATCTCATATCGATAACTTAATTGGCTCAGTGGCGGAGCGACTGCTTTCGAATTTCTGCGATGGTCGCAGATTCGGGATAGATTATATCATCCCATCACCATAATCTGAGGTTCTACAGTACCTACAGGATGACTTGTAATTTTATTCCAAGTATGGATTTCTTACCAAATTGCCTTGGACACGTTTTCTTTTTTTAATATATTTTTTTATTTACTCTGTTGAAGAAATCTTCAATTTGAAGCAATTAGTTTGGACTTTTCCCACCAACTTACATCAGTGACGTTGTGTTTTTATTTCATTTTTATAATCTTATATTATTATCAGTTATGTTCTTAAATTATGGTGGCGTATATTATACAATATAGTTCGATTAAGGTGTATAAGTGAAGTGATATGAAATAAATCCGTGTATCGTGACTTTTTAAGTTGACTGACAAAAGTCCAAAGAAGACTTTGGTAAAATAGCCACCATTTTATCATTATGTAACGTGATAAGCTGACTTGTTACATTTCAAAAAATTTGATATTATTGTATTTTACTTGACACTGGCATAATAGTAACTAATTGCCATCAAAGAATAGAAAAGAAAAAGGTAATTAGTTTAGGATACTTTTGCGCAGTAATTACTTAATACATAATTATTTGGAACAAACGAGTTAATGAAGACCTCGTTATCGGCGAACGGGACATCGATTGACTACATTGTGCCGAGGAAATGCCTTATTAGAGAATTAACGTGGGCAATGGCCATGATCTAACTGTACGTTCGCCAAACTGGTTATATTTAATGTGCCGTCCTGTCTCCGAGGAATAAGAAAGATATGGAGATAACATCTTATGTTTAATTTTTCTATCAAACGATCTCTGATGCCCGATTTTCAAAACAAAAGTGAGTATTTAATGCTTAATTCAATTATTTTTGTGTTTTATCACAAGTTCATTCGGTATAGATTTGTTTATGTATTTATTTAATTTAATATATAGATTACAATTTATTAATGTTTCAACAATTGCCTTTTTGATTCTTCTCTCTTATTGATATTTCGTACACTGTATTATTCACAATACGAACTCTACTGTGTATGTACGTATATTATTTACATTATAAGTATCTACGTAAACTATACCTGTTGTAATTGTAAAGCAACCAATATCAAGAAGAATATTTTTTTTTGTATTAAGTTAAAGATTTTTTTAAACATACGGTGAAAATGCGTTGTAAATTATGTTTAATTTGTGAATATTGTTGTATTATTATACTTTTATATATTCTACAATAATGAATGAATAATAATTATTGCTTTACTTTACTTATTTTCTGCAATGAGTTTGGGTCTTCTTTTTCTATAAGTATTTAACTTGAATTTATCGTGTGATGACTAACCGCGGCTCGTATCGTAAACGAGCTTCATTAGCAATGAGATAAGTGTATAACATTCTTCGGGGCACATTAGTTAGATAACTAACATAACTCAAACAGAGTTACGTTTTTGTAAGTTTGCGTTATTAATATTTGTTTTAACTACAAAGATATTAAACTACGTAATGTAAAGTGTTAGATAAGAAACTTAAGGATGAATTTTGTTTTGGATATATGAATAAAAAGGTGAAAAAATCTTTTTTTTATTTTTTGATAAATAGATTCACAAGGGATTATTTTTGTTGTGAATATTAACACTAATACCACCGCTTATAAACAAGTGGCACTCTGAGAAAGAAGAAACAGTGCAAGAAACTAACTCGTCCTTTTTTGCCATCTTTTAAAAGTTACTTATTAAATATAACTAAATACTATTACATACATAGTTACAGGCCGCCTCATAATTTTGATAATCTGCAGATGACGACAAAAGTCTTTGACCAGTGTGTCCTACCACATTTACGGTGCCGAAACGTGAACACTAATAGTCCGTCTACTCCACCAGCCCAGAGTCGCTCAGTGAGCTATGCTCGGGGTTTGGTCAATATGATTCAAAGAAATCCGCCAGTGAACCAAAGTCAGATATAGTCTTCCGAATTAGTAAACTGAAGTCGCAATGGGCTGATCACGTTTGTCAGAGATCTGACAATCGTTGGAGTAGACGAGTGCTGGAGTTGAGACCGCCTCTTGTCAAATTTAGTGCCGGATACCCCGGCTAGATGATGCGATGATCTGCGCAGAGCGGCTAGCAGAGATTGGATACGTGAAGTTGGAGGTTATTTCCAGCATTGGACTCTCGCGCGCTATTGTTGATGATGATGATGAGTTAAGTAATGAGACGAAACAGTTAAACATATAATTGTCAGAAATGGCAAAATGATGTTTGCAGCTTGATTATGCTTGGCCGGGAAAGTATCACACTATCACAAAAGACTTCTGAGTAGTACCTTTGGCACTAATCGTCGTTATATGAGCGTTGAGAATCAGAGGCCCAATTCCTTTCCGCGTACCCCTCTCTCTATTCTATTTTCTTTCCTAAAGGCATACTAAATATACTGTAGTTCCGGCCGCGATGATTACATAACGGTAGTGACCCTTTGCCTTTGCCTTGCTTGCTACTTTGCCTACTTTTTCTATATATTTTTTTTTATTTTGAATAAGACAATTTCAACTTAAAAAATGTGCCAACTTTTGGCGTTTCATCTTTATAATTAGGTACGTTTCGTAAAAGTAACGGTTATTTTTTTAACCGTTCCGAAATACGATGAAAAAACGTTACTTGAATTAACAATGTAATATCTTTATTATAAAAGTGTCACTGGATATATCTGTGTGGATTTTTGCATAGGGTCACTGCATTTTTTCCCGTGAGTTTCACATTTCACACAAAACCAATCTGCAATCCCCAATCCACTTATGAGATTACGTCAACATCCTTAAATTTTGAAGAAAATCAATGACCAACAGTGAATTGATGATGATGAATGAAATTTATTAATGAATAGAGATTTCTGTAACCTGTTTCTTTTTTTAGGCATAATAGGGAAGCAAACGTGCAAGCGTGTCGTCTATTGGAAAGAAATCAATGACCCATAGACATCTCGTTACCACAGGCGCTATAAAAACGTTGCTGGCCTCTAAGACATGTGTAGGTTTGTCTTTTGAAGTTGCCAATGAAAAAATGAACTTCAAATTGTCTTCCCGTTAATTATTATAATTATTTATTAATAGAGCTGATTCTTAGAAAAACCTTTTAAGAAACTTTTGTGTCTGTTAACAAAAGGACGCCTAGAGCGTAACTTGGAGTGAGGGTGAGTGGAAGTGTGAAGCGAACCGCGACGTGCAAGCAGTGACAAAGGGTGGGAGGCTAGGGTGGTAAAGCTTACACTCATCCACGAAACTTGCTGGTGTTTTTTTAAGTATTTTAGCAATGTTACCTATTATGCCATTTAATATCTTCATCTTCGTAAAAATATTATATTTCTGTTCGGATATCTTAGTAAAGTTAAGTTAGGTTTTTATTCATTCATTCATTCATTCAGTCATTTAATATCATCATTTTGGCAGCGTCATATTAAATGGTTTTATTTAGCTTGAATGTATGGGACATTTGTTTAATTCAAATATTGCGACACTTTTTTCAACTGACACAATCATTTCTTGTCCCTTAATTGTCAACGTAGTCAAGTTTTTATTTGTTTCTCTTTTTTTATGGGATATAAAGGCCAGCGAGCAGGCGTGTTACTTAATGGAAAGCAATCAACGCCGCCCATAGACATTCGCAGCGCCATGGGCAGTGCAGAAGCTTTGCAGACCTTTAAGGAAAGAGTTATTATGGGAGTGGGAGGGGGAGGGTGTTGGGCCTGCGGAACTCGGCCGCTCACTGTACGAAGCGCGGTAGCTAAGCTCAGACGCCGGTTTTCTGCGCTTTTCATTCAAATCTTGCGACGGCTCTTCAACTGGAACAATAATTCACAAACAAAACCATTTATTCGTAAACGTAGTTAATTTTTTGTCAGTTTCTCTTCATTGGTTTTTAATGTTTTTATCATCATAATTAATGCTAACAAGGTGTATCATTTTGTCTGATCTTCATTTTCACTCGTCCAGTTGCTGCAAGCTGTCCTGCGATTATTGTTTCATTATTTACGTGAGTGACATTAGACACTGTTTTCTGAGTCGGTCTCCACTTGTCTATTTCTATAATCGTCAGTCCTTTGAAGAACGTGACCGTCATTTCATTTTGGTAACTCAAAGGACTAAGTCGTTAACTCGGGTTCTACAGCCTGATTCTTCATTCTGAATGATATTTGCTAGCGTAACATCGACTTGACTTTAAATAATTTATAGAGGCAGACGATACTTTGCCGAAACGGTTGGTCAAACTTACATTGCTAAGATAGCTGACAATAAATCAGAATTGTGTATTGCGTAGAAGTATATAGAGAATTACTACCCAAGAAACGACCGTCAGAAAATCCTCCAACACCTCGCTATGGCCACTAACGTTGACAAAGTCCAACACACAATATCGCATTTCATTTCAAACAAAACTTTTTCGACTGGGCACAAGGCATCCTCACGTGTAGTAGACTCTACGAAAGACATTCGTAAACTGTAAAGTAACTTTACGGTTATCTTTTGTAAAGTGGACCTTGAGTTGATCTTGTTTTTAGATGGACTTTTATGATAATTCTTTGTTTATTTTAAAATTTCACCTCACGTTCAACATCTTAAACAAAACAATTTCAACTACAGTCAAAATAAGCCCCTGTGTCTGTAATGAAGTGGATTTTTCACCCTAGTCTTCTCACAACGAGGCTATTACGAAGCCGAACATAACGGCAAATTGTTTTGCAGAAACGTGACCTGCTTGATTAATGCTTACGTTTTGAAATAAAATGTTTTTGTTGGTGCATACTAAGTTTAAAAGGTTTCTTAATGAAAGAAACATACACCACATATATTTTTAAATACCTGTACTGTATGTACCGACCGATTGGCTCAGTGGCGGGGCCCTCCGCCCGCGGAGTCAATGGTCGCGGGTTCGATTCCCGCATCGGAATAAATATTTATATGGATTTTTAAATGTTTATTCCGAGTCTGGTAACCCCCCCAATCCATATTTTCCTTTCCTGCCCCTTCCTTTCTTCTCTATCCTTTCCCTTCCTCTCCGCCAATCCACGGTCTGCTGTGCCAATGGATGCGTGGTTAGGGCCGAGCCTAGTCGTAAGCGTGCCGATCGTCCCGGGGTCGGGCTCCCCCGGGGACTATGGTGCCTTACCTCAGCATGCATGGCTCTGCTGGGGCTGACCTCCATCCTCCCTTGCGGCTCGTGGGATTCACTAAAGACGAATTTAATATACCTAATTTGTCAAAAATGACGGCGACGTGGTTCGCCACCCGTCACGTCCTGATTCTCACGAGGGCGAAAAGCGACCAATAACGAGCCGTTTCGCTGCGATGAATGGCAGCGG
This sequence comes from Baronia brevicornis, assembly GCA_031353405.1. Lineage (NCBI taxonomy): Eukaryota > Metazoa > Arthropoda > Insecta > Lepidoptera > Papilionidae > Baronia > Baronia brevicornis. Next base: position 150,491 of record JASFAT010004670.1, on the reverse strand, counting down.
ATGGAGCTCTGTGGTCTCTGCCAACCCCTGCGAGGGATAGGCGTGAATATATAAAAAAAAATACTGTATGTACCTGGATGAAAGGCGACTGGCAAAAGAAATTTACCTTGCGAATGTGGATGGAAGGGCCGGAAGGTGAAGACCATGAAAAACGTACCTTGACCAAATTTTTTAAGAAAGGCCAGGTCAAGAGTACCCTCAACCGGCGGGCTTGCATGAGGAGAATAATGAGTGTGGAGGAAGCAAGGGAAGTATGCCGAGATCGTAGCAGATGGAGATCTGTTTTTCTCTGCCTACCCCTACGGGAGACGGGCGTGATGATATGTATGTATGTATGTACTGTTAAATAAATTACTATCCTAGCCGATTCAGCTACGGTGGTTTATTTTGAAAAGCCCCTGAAGTGTATAGAATGTTTAGTGTACTGTAGTGTGCCCGCCATACTGCTTACGGCGACACCCGAGATCTTTAGGGGGTCTTTTCAAATAAAATTCTTCAAAATGATATTGATTTATTCTTGCGTTTCATTGTACATTTATTTAATATTATATCTTATTCATATTTTGTTAACACTTTACATTTTATATCTCAATATATATATATATATATATATATATATATATATATATATATATATATATATATATATATATATATATATATATATATATATATATATATATATATATATATATATATATATATATATATATATATATATATGTATTTGTGCCTGACGAGTGACATGTCTATCCAAACTGATGCATTTTGTTTTATAACAATTAAAAAGTAATATAATATAAAAGGTTTTAATGCATTAGTGATACATTTATGAATGTATCACTACAGTACCCACAAATAGAGATGGTACTCTTCCTTTCAAGTCCAATGAAGCGACTTTATCCGATACGATCGAAGGGGAAATTACATGCAGTTTCTCGGAGTCCCAATCGACATACACTTATTAGGCTATTGGACATGAATACTAAACTTTGTTATTTTTTAGTTTCGTGATTAAAACTCATAGGCTTATTTAAGCTGTCAAGTATTACAAGTCAAGAGATTCCCTATTATTATTCAAAAAGTGGCAAATGATGAGGTTCTCCGACAAGTCAAGCAAAAACATGAACTTTTGCAGACCGTCAAAAGTGGAATGATATGATGCTTAATCGGGTCATATCATAAGATATGACAGGTACAAGTTGCTGCAACTGATCATGATGGGAAAAGTAGCGGGCGAAAGACAAATTGGTCGTAGAAGAAAGTCTTGGCTGTTTTATATCAGGGAGTGGATCGGGACAGCTAGTGCTCTAGAACTGCTGCACCTCGAAATAGGAGGAGGAGAGTTGTGTTTAATTGGCTGCCAACCTTCGCACTTCGGAGAGCACTCTTAGAAAAAGAAGACTATAGTTACGTACAATGTATACACTTAAAAAAGAATATTTTTTTTTCGTTTTCCGCTGGAAAAGCTTAGAGAAAAGTTGATTCTACAGCTTAGAAGTGCAGTAGGTTAAATAGCCATTTATTTATAATATCACGATATACATATCACCTACCGTATCCCTCTTTACCTTCCGTTGCGTTAGTATAATATCCTTATCATCCTGTTAAAATTCATCTTTCCTTTCCTCTGCCCGTCCCTTTCTTCTCTATCCTTTCCCCTTCCTCTCTGTCACGGTCTTCCAAAGAATGCGGGCTAGAGCAAGCTTAGTTGCAAGCGTGTCGACCGTCTCGAGATCGGGCACCCCCGAGTACATTACCTCAGCATGCGGGGCTCTGCTAGGGCTAATCTTCATTCTCCCTTGTGGTTCGAGGGGTACACTATGACGAATTATTATAAACCTATTTCGTGAAAAATGACGGCGACGTGGTTCGCTATCTGGCACGTCCTTATTCCCACGAGGGCGAAAAGCGACTAACGGAAAGCCGTTTCGCTACGATGAATGTGCGAGGAAGGATGGATGAAAATATGGATGAGTGTAGAGGCAGCAAGGAAGGTATGCCGGGATCATAGCGGACGGAGATTTGTGGTCTCTGCCTACCCCTACGGGAAACAGGCGTAATAATAATAATATGTATGTACGATGTACGTATTTCAGTGACTCTAATAATTCTAAAATGTCGTATGAAACACATGTATATTTTATATCGACTTTCTATTGACAAAACCTCGTTCGCTGTAACCGTATTTACTCCTGTCCTAAATTCCTCCATTGAATGTCCCCTTACAGCCTTTATGGGTCAATCAGAGGCTTTTATCCGTCACTTTGCTACTTCTTATCCCATTAATCTGTCTGATATGTAATAATGAACTAAACGACCGCATTGTTTGTATTATGGGGTTAAGTTCGGTCCATTGTACTGTCCTATCAATACATTTGGGAAAACAGATTATTCTTCATCTTGTTTTTGTATTATCCATGGCCTTATATAAATAAGAAAACTTATTTTTTTTCTACTATGTTATTTGTGATCAGGACATTGGCCTCCTTTAAGATTAACACGTTGCGTTAGTGGAACTGTTCACGCGTGAACCAGAGGCCGCGACGAAGTCTGGCGTCGGTGGCGACACACGCAAACGCCCTAGCAGTCATCATTCATAAAAACGTTTACTTTGGTAAAAATAAATAAAATATATCAAGTGAATGTTTATCTGGTTTAAATTTCTTTTTATGGAATAGGAAGGCAAACGAGCAGGCGTGTCACCTGATGGTAAGCAATCAACGCCACTCATAGATTTTCGCAACGCCATAGGCAGTGCAGAGGGAGGGGGAGGGGTAGCGGGAGCGGTAGGGGGATGATAGTGGGAGGGGTAGATGAAAGGGGAGGGAGTAGAGGAAGGGGGTGGGTGTTGGGCTTCCAGAACTCGACCGCTTACCGTACGAAGCGCGGTAGGTAAGCTACCACTCAGACGCCGGTTTTCTGCGGGAGTGTGGTACTTCCCCGAGCGAGCCGGCCCATTCATGCTACAGACAAATATGCCATTATTGACAAAGTATAAGTAGTATTTCACGACGACAAATAATGCACAATGCACTCGCCGGAGTGAGTACATGATTGTTCATCTACTGGTATTAGCCCCCATGGTTGCCACATACGACCAGTGAGGTAAGGAATGAAAGACCCCTATTCTACACCGAGAACTTTACGGCTTACAATATTGTTTATTTTTCATAATTATTTTCAACAACCTAATTGGCTGAGTAGCAATACTACCGTTTTCTACTACTATTAACTAGTTGCGAGTTAAATTTCTGTTAAATATCGGGATAATTGCTCGTGCATCCAACAGTTATTTATTCTGAGTCTGAGTGGCCCTCCAATCCGCTATTGTCAAGCGTGGTGGACTAATGTCCTTTCCTCCAGTGACATAAAATAAAAAAGCCTCCTATTTTTTTCTATTACATTAAAACTTTACATAAGACAACAAATTAAAAAATCAAAGATTATTTTACAGTGGGACAATATGGCCCGTAAAAAATACGACATGACGTCATACGTCATATAATCTGAATTTTTAGCATAAAAATAGTCCTGATGGGAAAAAAAAAAATGTTGGCTAATACTATTTTAAATTAAGACGCAAAAACTGAAAAATCTGATTCCTTTTAGACAACCGATACCGTGTGGAATGGTATCTAGCGATATACTCGTGTTTCCAATGCTTCTAGTATTTTCTACAAAAAAAGTAAAGAATAGAGCTATGTCCTAGCAGTGCCAACGTTGTACACAATATTTTAAAATACTTTAATTGAAATTTAAATTGGAAACATTCGTTGTTGTTTTGTTTTGTTTGTTTTTACGATGGATTGTTCGTGATGCGAACAGATGTGAATTCGTGATTTCAATATAACGTATTGTGTAACTAAATCTACTAAAAGGATGTTACCGTATTTTTACTGTACACCATTCATTCTATTATTTGAGAGATTTTTCAACTTTTTGCTATTTGCTTAAATAATGTAGTGTGACATAGAATAAGACGTTCCAAATTTTTTTATGAGATAGGGAGGCAAACGAGTAAACTGTAAGCGAGTCAGTTAGTGAATGAAAGCAATCCTCGCTGCCTGTAGACGTCCGCAACACTATACCTAGGCATTACAGATGCGTTGCTGGCCTTTGAGATATGAGTAGGTTTGTTTTTGAAGTTTCCAATGTGACATCGTTCCATTTTTGAAATACTGTGAAGGTAGCTTCTTCTACACAGTGGTGGTGCATGGGATGAACTTTTAGTAAAAACGTTCTGTATTGCTACACCATTCATCCAGGCTCTAGTGATAGAGCCAATTTGCAGACGAATACTTTGTCAAGAATGGAATATAATTTGTCTGTAGCATGAATGGGCCGGCTCGCCCGGGGAAGTACCACACTCCCGCAGAAAACCGGCGTCTGACTGGTAGCTTAGCTACCGCGCTTCGTACGGTGAGCGGTCTGAGTTCCGGAGGCCCAATACCCTCCCCTTCCCCCTTCCTCTTCGATTCCCACTCTCACTCCCCCTTCGATTCCCTCTCCCACTCTCATAATTTCACTTTCCTTTAAGGTCGGCAACGCCCATAGACATCCGCACTGCCTAAGGCGTTGCGGATGTCTATGGGCGGCGTTGGTTGCTTTCCATCAGGTGACACGCCTGCTCGTTTGCCTTCTTATGCCATAAAAAAAGATGGTGGGGATGAAACTTTTATTTTTGGCGAGTTTTTCGGTAGTAGAATTTAGCGTTAGAAATTATTCTGTCAGATAGCATCAGAACAGAATAATCCCATGATCAATCTCTTATATTAACGGCAATGCCTGTTCTTCAGTACGTTGGATTGATGTTAACCAGTCCCCGATGTCAGAATGTAGTTCCCTTTCCTTACACTTCAAAATATATAGTGTGTAAATATATTTTTTTATAAAATTTGTACTCAAAATAAGTAATGGAAACCAGCAAAATCAACTCGGCAAAAGCGTGGCCATAATGCTGAAGACTGAAGCTATGTGGGTGAGTGAAGTCATGTATGGTACAAGTGAGAAGAATAAAGCGTATGGAATAATTTAAGTAATTTCTTTATAGACTTTATATGTTCAATTGCTGGGTTGGGGCCTCCCCGGTCCCCAAGCCCACTACCCTTGTCAAAGGCCCATATGGCAGGATATCCAGATCGGGAATGAACATCTGTAGGCCATACATTTATTTATCCCGATGTGGAAATCAAACCCGCGACCAATGTCAGCGCCGCCACTGAGCCAATCGGTCCTCATACACTGTCATTTATGTTATATGTATGTAAAATTTTTGATATACCTACCGCCAAAATCTGATTTTTTGTTTCATATCCACTCATTTCGGTATTTTCTTGTATATATACTTGGGAAGGGTGAAGTGCCAAGAATTCAAATGCATTTTGTATTAAATTAAAAAATACACTTATTTATTTATTCTTTTTAAATATATAGTTGTACAAAAGCAAAATTAAAGGCATTGTCTACCAGTCAACCATTGGGTTACTAGGAAAAATATTGTATTGTTACAAAAATAAATGATACTTTGTGCTCTTAAGCTAAAATTATTATATAAATATGAAATTTGTATTATATTAAATGATTCAAATAGTGAACATTCCGTATTATAATATATAATTTTGTATCGTATTACAAAGTTGAGTCCCAACTTAACTTTCAATAATTTATACCACACAACAATGTTACGTATTTCGCCGTTCTTTAACGATACTAGCGTCAATCGAAGTTGCGGCGGAAATATGTTCAGTAGCTGTACTTTATCTGATTTATTTCCTCCATCTATCTGTAGAGTATGTAGGAGTATTAGAATATTTCTGTTTTAAACTCATTACTTAATTACAGTATATAAAATAACCTAAGTACAAGATTACATATAAGATAGGTACATAAGGATACAGGATAAGATTTCCTACAGAGAATATCCCACCCCATTTTCATCCGTAGCTGCCACACGAGTTACTATGATGAGATTGTCTACACGTTTGTAATTGTATGGAACATTGTTTCTCATTTGGTAAAAAAAAATATGTTAAAAACTATATTTTGTATAAGTAAAGATATTGCTTTTAGGATAAACTACAAGTGGATATTTTTGTTACCATCGTACCAATACGAGGACTATCTACTACTATATTTTAACTTATGTTTTTGTTAATTTATTCTTAATACAAATTAATAATCATTTCTATAGCTTCATTAATATTTTTCATAAAATGTCTGCCATTTTAATACAACGTTCCATCACAATTATAATAAATTCTATATGAATATTTATATATGTATTAATATATATACATATGTACGTATTATATATATTTTGTGTATACATATATAATACATGTATATGTTTATGTATTAATTATCATTTGTTTTCAAATCTATACAATATTTTTCCCATTAACCCAAAGCTTGATTGGTAGACTACCTTCCGGCATTAAATCCTCCTTTGTACCACTATTCTTCCGAAAAGAGTAAATAAATAATATTTTCATATTATTGCACGAAGCCAATGTACAACATGGGATCTGAGTGTGTTAGTAATTGTCTCATTATCAGTCGACACCTTTCACGTGTGCTCTCTGTGCGTTGTGCAGTGTTTACACTTAATTACCTCTATGACCGCAAACAATGTTGTTCGTTAATTAATATGAAAGCCAAATATTTAAGTTTAATATTGTTTATAAATAATGCGTGGCGAAAACAACATAAGTGACATATTGTAGTTGCTAGTTTCGATTGAACGAAAGAAAAAACGGACGACCGAATGGCTCAGTGGCCCTTCGCCCACTAAGTCAATGGGCGCGGGTTCGATTCCCGCATCTTATAAATATTTTTTTTTAAATATTTATTCCGAGTCTGATAACCCCCCTCCCCCAATCCGCATTTCCGTTCCTGCCCTTTCCTTTCTTCTCTATCCTCTCAAGAACTCAATATACGTTATATATATATATATATATATATATATATATATATATATATATATATATATATATATATATATATATATATATATATATATATATATATATATATATATATATATATATATATATATATATATATATATATATATATATATATATATATATATATATATATATATATATATCTATATATATAGAATATTGAGTTCTTTAATCTATTAGGAATAGATAGCGCAGTGGTAAACTAAGGCCATCAGAGGCCCGGGGCGGCAAAGCTGAATGAAGCCTTGTATCTCAGAAATTGATTTAATTTGCCAATGCAGGAATCGAACCTGCCACCATTGGCTCGCTTGATGGGGAGCCCCGCCACTAAGCCAATTAGTCGTCAAGTGCTATATATGAAACTGAAACTAAACGAAAACTGAATACACATTAGAAAAATTAGCAGTAGAAGTAATGATAATTTAAAAATTGTAAACTACACATTCACCGCTTCAGGCTGTACTTATTTGTATCTACATGACATCCAACTCCAAACATCTTCTTAGGTAGGTACTAAGCTTATTTTTAAAACCTTGTTAAGAATTCGATCAAGGGAACATGTAGACATTTGGAGGCCCCACAGGAGAAAAGGCCGATGGCACACCACTCCTCCTGCTACCCCGTTAGTCACTGTATAAGCAAACAAGAATATGGGTTAACTGGAGGCAAGTAACCACTGCAACTTATAGATATCCGCAATACCGCGAGGGCTGCAGATGTGGATGCGTTACTTTAAAGTTACAATGTGATTAACGAGAAGGGAAGACGAAGTAGGGTTTAAGGAATTAAGTGGAGACGAAGTAGAGTGTAATACGAGAGTAAACAAGAAATAAAGGAAAGGTAAGAAAAAAGGAATTGGGCCTGCGAGACTCTGTAACTGGACCGTATGAAAGGGGGTAGAACAGTACAAGGCTTTATCTGTTGGATATTACACCGTAAATTTTGTGAAATAAACGTAGAGGCCAATCATTATTAAATAAGCAAAATATAAATTGGATGCAGTATAGTTTATGTATATGTGTATATAAATTTCCGCAAACCACCGCCTGATTCTAACAAATGTCACGAACAAGATGTTAAACGACTACATGCTTTCTATACAAGTGAAACTTGTGTGAACGCCGAGAGCTTTAAGCTCTAAGTGAACGCGGTATTAAATTCTGTTTGGAACAGTACTCGGTAATAAAAATGCTGACTTAAAAGCAGTGAAAAGAAAAAATTGTTACAAATGATAAAATCAGTTTTAAATCACTTTGAGATAGCAAGGTGGTGTCGATGTTTGTTTAGTGATTTTCATTATTATCTATAGTATAATAAGTAACATTAAATTTTACATGTTTATAACATTTTCCTTCAGATAATTTCCGTGTGAAAAAATCGATTCTCTTTTTCTATTTTGTTATAACAAATTTTTGCGGAAAATCTTGCGCTAGAGTAAAACACTCTCGCACAAGTTTCTTAAACCATTTTTTAAATGGTTTTATTAAGCTTGACCCCGTATATTTGCTTAGTTGTTTATTTTGTGAAACCATGCGACGGATTTTTCAACTACTTCTACTAAGCCGATTCTTATGAAACTTTGCACAAATTAAGTTTCCGTGACAACAAATTAAATTTCCATGATAACACAACATTATAATAATTTCAACTTGGTAACGAGAGACTCTCAGAAGGCCAGTGTATCTTTTTTGCCGTTAACTGTCTCAAATTTAGGCGCATTTGATTGTTTTTGATAAATCCCATATATTAAACTTGGTGAAACTGTTTAATTTAAAAGTTCTTTTTACCTATTTTTTAGGTTTGTTTTAACTGTGGCTATTAATACTAATACAATATTTGTGGTTTTTTTTATAATTGTTATTTAAAAAAATATTTATTTTCTGACGTATTACAACATAATAATATATATCATTATAATTTGTTATTATTCTATGGTATAATTAATTGGCAATTCAAAAATATTAATTCTGATTAACTAAGATTTTTCAAATAAGTTATATTATTTTCTGGTATAAATTACTTTTAAAATAATTTGATAATAATGAATTTTACTATACAGCTTCGGTATATTATATATTTATTCAATTAAGCAAAGCGCCTGCTCTTTCTAATACAGCAATATATGTATTATAAGTTAATTGCTATTAGGAAATACGTATACAATAACGATAAAATTAGAAACGTGCGGGAACCAACTAATTGGTCTTACAACGGGATATGAGTAAATAAATATTATAGATTATGGTCTTTGGATTAAATAGCGGTTTCAAGGTTAAAATAATAGTATTATCAATTAAAAAAGTATTCTTGTCTTTTAAATAATAAACAACTGTCAGCGTTGTTATCGAATTAATATTTTTTGTGAAGTCATAAGGTTCTTGTGTAATAAATGTCATGAGAATAAAATGGAGGACCCATGTAAAATATAGCGTGTTGGGCCGTTAGTAGTGACCTATTTGACACACTGGCGTAGCTCCGGCCTTGGAAGTCAATGGTCAGGGTTTTTTTTTCGCATGGGGATAAATATAATTATTGCACACCGTTATTTAAAGAGAAAGCCAAAACTTGGTTCAAACTAATTAAAAACTCTACTAATTGGCTCAGTGTCTTGGCCCTCACCCATGCAGTTGTTGGTTGCGTGTTCGATCCCTACATTGTACTAAATATGGTAACCCATCAATCCGCATTGAACAAGCGTGGTGGAGGTTAATATCCGTTCGCCCAGAAATGGGGAGGTCTGTGATTAGTTTAGCTGAATTAGATATGTCACTTAGTATATTTGTAGGAATGTGAATAATAAGAGGATATAAGAAAGTCACGGTAGGGGGAGAAGGAAATAAAGCAAGGGGCAAGTAATCAGACCTCCAGACCCTACGAAATGCGGTAACAATGCTACCACTTGGCGCCGATTTTCCTTGAGGGCGTGCAACTTTCCAAGTCGAGCCGGACTATTCGTGCTACATGATTCTACAAATATTAAAACTGTCACTGTTCCATAATCTGTTTTTCTCTCGAAAATCTAATTTTATTCACTTTGAACCAAGCTTTTACGTCCCAAAACATATGTATGTACAAAGTTTCAATGCCAAACTTTCCGTAAGCAAATTGTGACGAGACGGGAATTCCATTAATCTTAAATGAAGCTGTGATTGCTACTATTTCAGAATTTATCGCTATTGCTTGCTCCAGTTAACCAACAAATTTTTCGTCAACAAGCAATTTATAATAAATGGATCGTTCTACCAAATCTCTACAAAGGTTTTTTTTTATGGGATAGAAAAGCAAACGAGCAGGCGTGTCACCTGATGGAAAGCAATCAACGCGGCCCATAGATATTCGCAGCGCCATAGGCAGTGTGGAAGCGTTACCGGCCTTTATAGAAAGTGTCCGTACGGTAGTGGGAGTGGAAGGGGGAGGGTTAGAGGGAAGGGGGGGGAGGGTGTTGAGCCTCCGAAACTTGGCCGCTCATCGTACGAAGCGTGATAGCTAAACTACCACTCAGACGCCGGTTTTTTTGCGGAAGTGTGGGACTTCCCCCGGGCGAGCTGGCCCATTCATGCTACAGATAAATATTATGCCAGACAAATTATATGTCTGTAGCATGGCTCTACAAATATTAAATTTTCTTTTAGTGTCTCTTCGTCTAACGCAGCCATTTTAGCTTAACAGTCTCTATGTCTTTAGCGAAATAACAAGACAAACAGTTTGGCTGCACTAGCTATCTCTTTCCCTGCTATTGCATGGCCAAGACTATGATGCATCTTTAAAATATTGAATCGTCCCATGGCAGTGGGACGTAAATATGATTTTTTTTTTACTTTTTAGTTCATATTGTCAATAAATTTTAATGTATTTATTAAGGTACCACGATAGAGATTTAAACTAAAAGTCGAGGTACAAAGAAGTTAATAGATTTTAAGATAGAAGTAAAAATCTAACAGCCATTATGGACATCTACAATGCAAACTTCTACAGAGCTTTTAGCGTTAAAAGTGACACCTTTGTAGAGCTTTTAGTTTCACAATTTCAAGTTTTATGTTCACATTTTTAAAGATAATATTTTGTCATTATGGCCAAGAGAAAATATCTTTAACATGTTGGGTTTTTTTTATCGAAGGTGAATCCAAACTTGATCGTAAGTGATCTTTGTTTTGAATTGTTTTAAAATTTAGTTTATAATTATTTAGTTATATAAAGTATTTGAAAAAATTTGCTACAAAGCTCCGATTTCTCGTTATGTGATTGGTATTAATTGTTTAAAGTAAAAAAGACAATAGGTGAACATACAAAAGGTTGTGTTATTTAAACAGGTTTTTGAACGCATCTTCAACATCATTGATTTGCTATTAATGTAATAAAGAATGATGATAATATGAGTCATTTGGTAGTAATCAATCATCATTATCTATTGGTAGATGCGACATCACGGTGGCAGCAGATTTAGTGTCGACTTTAGAGAAAAAAGTGGAATGTAGGATGATGAGATAGAGTAGGGGATACAAAGAGGCAAAAAAAAGACTGTAGGAACGATACGTAACCTACTATGGGTTTTTAAGTTAATCGTTTATTTTATGGCGTGAAAAATAAAAGTTACTTTATGTCATTTAGTAAATTGGGTATAACCTATTTTGACAACTGATAACAAGAAAAAAAAATACAATAAAAAAGAAAACATTGAATTTCATAACTGCGAGTTTCATATAAGCTTTCTTAGCTGCCAGTTTCATCTTAAAAACGTAAGTTTTCGACTCACAAACAAACCGGACGAAGAATTGCAGCCAAAATAATTTATTAGTAGGTATATGCAAGTGTAGTAGCTGGCGGCGTGGTTATACCACGGTAAAAAAGAAGAAATACTCAATATTTCTTTATTTCTGTAAAGCAAAGAGAAACAGAAAGTTTCATCACAGATATAATACGAAATTTTAACATATAAGGTCAGCAAGATATTGCAGCGCGCTACGTTATTATGTAAAGAAGCAGAATTCACTTGAATTTATAAATTAAATATACTTTCTTGAATAGAATACCGTGACCTACTTACTTTAAAATAAAACTATATTTTAAAGCAACACACCATGTAAAAATTGTTGTGACTGAGAATTCCTGTTCGTTTATATTTGGCTCTTTACAAACTCGTGATGACTCGTGAAAGACGGAAAATTCACTTGAATTTATAAATTAAATATACTTTCTTGAATTACACACTGATCCTGACCCATTTTACCATAATACTGTATTTTATGAAAACTCCTTTATCAGTCCTATGTCAGAACGTGTCTAAAACGGCCCAACTGGTTGTTCATCGGGAAGTGCTTGTTCCGACTCTGATGTACGATAGTGAAAGTTGGATTTGGCAGAAGAGTCATGAAAGTAGACTGAATGCGGTGAAAATTAGAGCGTTAAGAATTATGTGTGGGGTAACTTTGAATGATAGAATAAGGAATAAAGATATAAGAGAACGATGCGGGGTAAAAGGTTTCGTGACAAAAGTTGAGAAAGTTAGATGGTTTAGGCACATAGAGAGGATGAATCACTGACGACTGAAAAAAGACATTTACGTTGCGGATGTGGCTGAAAGTCGTAGTTTTTTACCCCGAACTGTTCAAATGTGGAACAATCTCCCACCTGCGGTGACCGTACGTAAATAAGTAATACGATATGGAGCATTCAAGGCCTTTTGTAAACACATAAATGTTTAAAAAAGGCCGTCAACGCATCTGAAACACCTCCGGCGTTGCGGATGTCTAAGGGGGACGTTGATCACTTACCACCAGGTGATCTGCATTTTAGTTTATCTGCTCTGTTATATAAAAATTATCAACGATCCCCAAAAATAGCGTCTGGAGAGAATATGACAAAATACTTTAATTTTTTTTTGTGGATGAAATTATTGATGATAAAGGTACTCTACTATTTTTTAAGAAATTTCTAAAAGAAAATAAAACACGTAATATGTATTACGTAGGTAACTATGCCTTAAATATCGCTATAAATTCTTTATACTATTTGCGAATACTCTGGATTCGCGAAGTAAGTGATCTTGCAGCCGCCTTCACACGGGTAATAAATTTAATATACAATATTAATCACTTTTAGCAGTTATGTAATTAAGGGCTGGGTTTATTTATTTACTTCATGTGAGAACAACAGCTTATTCCAAGATACATTATTTTATAAGATTATTGTATAACAATAGATCCAGTTACTGCTCTCTCATAAGAATGTAATAACAATAGGTTAAGAGCAGTACGTTAAAAAATTAAATAGTGTAAAAGACAAAATTAAACTGTATCAAATTATAAATCGATACCTCCAATTTAATTTTAGGTATTTCCAGTTTTTAAGGGAAAAAGCACTCATTAATGTCTTAATATTATGTACCCAAATTTCATAAGAAAAATTAAGAAAATAAAAAGTTTTTAGATTTACATAACGTTTTTATGTTTACTTGATAAACGTACTTTTGAAAATCTTGCGACATATAGGCCGCCAAATATGATTATTGTTTTGAATACCCCGCTAACTAAGTTTAAATTGAAAAGAATTGCAGTTTAAACTAACAATAATCGAACTACTCAACCTGTAAATATTATTAAAATAGCTTTAATTCTATATCAAATATCGACATTTTTCTTTAGAAGCTCCTCATATAATTCGATTTCGATTAAAGATTTTCGAATTGACGTAGTTTTTGAATTGACGTAGACTTTGGAAGTATCGAATTAAAACTTTATTTTGTTTAGTATTTTCTCGTAAGAAGACTAGATTGACTTTCGTCATCACAGACATTGATCATTCCCTGCCTGCGATAGTCCACTGCTGAACATTGGCCTTTCTCAAGGTAGCGTAGCTTAGCCTAATCTTCGGCTACATGCATTCAAAGTGGCGATCGATTGTAAAGCAGACCACCGCCAGAAGTGGTGCCACCATAGCCTATATGATAAGAGTACAAACGACAGAAACGAATAAAAACTTTTACTTATACAAATCAATCAAACCAATACATAAAACTGATCTCAAAAGCCAGCAACACATCTCCAATGTCTTAATTGGTAAGACTCGGCCTTGCGATCTGAACGTCATGAGTTCGTTTTGTTCGATTGCACTATTAATGTGAATTTCCTAGTGAAACGTTATAATCTTAGTCGGAATGGTTAACAAGAAATCCAATTATATTAAAAACATTGCTTGTTTTGAAAAAAATACGTACTTGTAAGTATCATAAACTAAATTGTTAAATCATGATAATACCTTTTTTTTAACTATTTCCTATAGTATGAAGTTACTTAGCAAATGGCAAATTTAAAAATAAATAATAAATAATACGTCTGTCAAAATAAAACTTTCATTTTGAAGGTAGATAAGCTTTATTTTTCTATATTTTTACTTAAAGAAACATCACATAACTTGATTGACAGCCGTAGGTATCAGAGCAGAATTTGTAGGTCCTCATTATCATATCAAAAGTTTCGTTTTTGGCAGCATTATTAATTGTTGCCGAAAAAATTTCCTCTTAATAGCTTGCTAGAAATAATGACTTATATTATGATTATAGATAGATTCGTAACTTATATTTTAATAAGAAATATCAATATATGTACATATGTGCTACTATGACATGAAATCGTCACAGAGATCCACATTGATTCCCTGTTTGACTCAAGCCAACAATTATCAACAATTTTTAAAAATAAATGCATGTGTAATATTAATAATTTGTGTGTAATATTAATAATTGTATATGTATGTAATGGTGTATATAATTAATCCATACTTTTGTTTTAACACTTTGTTTTTTGTTTGCATTTCTCATTGGATTTATAGTTACAGTACAAATTTTCAATGAAAACAAAATAAAAATGAATTAAAGAAAACATTATTATAATAAAAAAACATATATTAAATAGACTATTGCCACTGCTCAGCTGCGTTTCGTGGTAGCTTTAAATATACCGCAACCAAATGTTGGAACAACTTGCGACCACCTCTTCGTGACTTGAAATACATTTAAAAAAAATACAAAAATCTAATTTTAAGTATACAGTCAGGAACTTGTTCTTTTGGATGCGGTGAATTTAGTACATGACTTTGTGTTTTTTAAATTCCATTATAATGTACGTGTATTTATGTGTATGTGTATATGAGTATGAGTAGTTATATATATGGATGTATTTGTATGTACGAGTGTGTCAGTATGAATGTCGTCATTGTGGTCCGCGATCTGATCACGTTGGTTCTTGCTGAAAACCAGCGCCGCGTGCTCCAATAGTGCGCCCGGCATATGCTGAGCAAGAACCATTTTGTGGCACTCGTTAGATTAAAATTATTTTCTTTTTGTTTTGTGTTTTTATTCGTATATAGAATATTATTAAGGATTTAATTTTAGTAATTGTAAAAAAATGGTGTCATAAAAAAGTTTTTCTATTCTATTCTATTCTATTAGAAAGGGAAAAAAGTGTATAATATAAAATGCAAATAAAAAAGAAAACATGGAGCGAGCAATTAAAAAAGGGAACATAAAAAAGATAAAAAAGAATCAAAAACACAGTGCTTCCAATGATCGTTATTTGTTTGTAAAATATTATTTCAAAGTGGCAAATATTCAATTTTGATTTTTGAAATATTAAGGGTTAATATTAAGGTTAATAATAAGGGGATATTTATTTACATAGACCTCGCGCATGAGATTTCCGCCATGTGGCACGTTGATTCAACTGTCATTGTACCCATAGTGGTCTCTGTGAACGGACTTATCGGTAAAAATTTGGCCGCCCATCTATCCAAGTTAGGTTTAGGTAAGTGGGTTAAATTCAAAATTCAAAAAGCAGCCATATTGTGCACGGCTAGGATCGTGAGAAGGTTCCTTTCCTTGGAAGCACAATCCTTCGTGTGCTTGGTTTATCCCGCCACGAAGGATTAATAACCCTAATGATAATATTATTTTTATAGATTTTTTTTTATATTAATAATATTGTTATTAAGAGAAAATTATGTAAATAAAAGGGGATATTTGAAATATTATTACTTCGACAAAAACATAACAAGTATCATAAGCGACTCATATACGATAGGTAAAAGTTTTTACTACATTAGTAATCAGATTATTGCTAAAATTATTTCATCAGAGACTTTTGTAGAATTATTATCATAGTTTTTATTAATAGTGAGCCGTTTAACGTAAACTTTCAATGTTAACACTCAAGTAAACAATTAGGAAAGCTCCAAGAAGCACTTGTGGTTTATTAACTAGCTCGTTGGAGTCTTAACTTTCAAGTACGTAATTTCGAAGGTTATCTTATTGCTATTCTGTGTAATATTATAGTTTATTAACTAAGTAGACTATTACATTAGTTAGTAAGTTAATAAAATTTGAAATTTTTAAATACTTTTGAAGGATGTTAATCCTTTTTTATGTGATAGGAAGGCAAGCGATACGTATTTCACCTTATAGAAATGCTTTCTGTGGATATCTATGGTCGGTGTTGATTGCATCAATGCACATGCAAATCCGGACCACCATAGGCATTGCACAGGCGTCGCTGTCCTTTGAAAAATGTGTGGGCTTATTTTTTCAAAGTTACAATGCCGTATCGGTTCCTAAATACCTAATTTCAGCGATACCCTGGTGCACAGGTCGCAGAAATGACCAGGACCAAGTTGTTTAGATTAGAATTTTAACGGCACGATTATAAAAGCTCGCGCTGGACACATAAAAGATTAATTACACTGATATTCAACATGTATAAGTTGTATTCTCAATCAAGTGATCGTTTCATATTAAAAGTGATTTATTATATTTTAGGTATGTATATGATTCTACATATCTTAGCAGATAATGCTTTATAATTAGTATATTATTAATAATTTGTAGTGGTAGAGCCACTCTGCAGACGAATACTTTGTCAAGAATGGCATGTTATTCGTATAGCATGAATGATCATATAGCATGAATGATCCAGCTCGTCCGGTAAAGTAACACTCCCGCAGAAAACCGGCGTCTGAGTTACCGCTCACCGAAGCTAAGCTACCGCGCTTTGGTAAGCGGTTGAGGCTCAACCCCCCCTCCCCTTCGCCCTTTCATAATGATACTTTCCTTAAATGCCGGCAACGCTTCTGCGGGCGGCGTTGATTTCTTTCTATCAGGTGACAGGCCTGCTCGTTTGCCTTCCTATCCCATAAAATAATAATAATAATAATATTTTTCTAAAGACGAGACATGATCATTTGTTAATTTGACCATGCAATTTTAAAAAATCTAATAAGAGACACGAGACATATTACAGACCTTCCTATAAAGGTCAAAAAACAAATTAGTTTTTTATCTTTTTCTGTATTATGACCATGTATTTATTAGGTTTCTTATTTTTAAAATCCTATTTCAGGGGTATTTTTAGACATTTTGACAATATAAATCGTTATATGGACAGTCAAAAGTTTTACTTAGCTAAGATCCGCGACAAGCAAAACAATAACAGAAAATTAATAATGTGTGTTTTTTCCGTTCCGACAAGTTTTTGACTTTTCGGTTATCTACCGTAGAGTCTACTATACCTGAAGATGCCTCGTGTTGGGGCGAAACACGTGTCGTTTACACGATGGAAAAGTGATAATGTGTGTTTGGTGTTGTGTGTAGTGGTTGGTGGGTGGAGAATTGATGGCCGATTTTCGGTAAGTTTTTGGTTTAAGTTCCAAATAAATCCACTAAACCCAACGGAAAAAACACACACACAATATTAATTTTCTGTTATTGTTTTGCTTGTCGCGGATCTTAGCTAAGTAAAACTTTTGACTGTCCATATAGTGATGGATTTCCGCAAAGTAACGCCTGACTCCATTAATAAATATAAATCGTTGTTTTATGGCATAGTTAGCTGCATAATGAGAGAACCCTTTTTCCTTGGAGTTGTCCCTTACTAGGTTTTGAAATTACACAGCCAAATTGTTTGGAAGCAATTTGTGTTTGAAATGGGCTGGACTTCGCAGTATTTACCGGCCCATTTCCGCTAAGAATAATTGATGAAGGTCGACTATAGAGGTACATACGCGTATTCGTACACATTTTAAGACATGACATCCTAAATCATTTACAGATTTATTAATTTTATTCAATAATGTAAAGAACAAACGTCACATGTAAACGCCTATTTAATATTTAATATATAGATATATGGTTTAATTTTAGTCATTCTCAGCGAGATACAAATTTTTATATTGTTTTTCAACGATTTCATATTGTCGAAAAACAATATACTGAAAACTAGCATTGGCGAGGTATAATATGCGCCTTAGATCCAATTTTCATAAGAGTGTCTTAATTTACTGTATCTCCCTTTTATTATATTAAGATTTACAATAAATGTTAGCGTAGTTGTAGAGATATCGTTTATCGATATATATTATCGATATATGTATGGTCACAATTCCTGCCTCAGGATAAATGTAATAAAAATATATATAATATAATAATTTCAACCTTTAATCGTATATCAATATGAACAATTAATCCTTCTTAAAAAGTATAGTAGTAGTAAGTTTTTATCTTAACTATTACTTTTCAAAGTATATAGTAAAGATAAAAACTTAAATCTGCCACAAAACATCCTATATTTAGCTACATAAAAGTATATTCAGTACTCTATAGGTATTTATAAACATTGTTTTTCCATGTTTTATGTGTAATCAGAAAACGCTGTTTTTAGGTACTTTACGATGAGACGTCTTTGATAGACTTTATTATAATAGCACCCATGATAACAGAAAAATCAGTGGGTCGCTATAAAAGTAAAACGTTTTCTTTAAAATATTTTTGATAAATTGGGAAATAAGTATTTTTTTAAAATATGGAAGAAGTAAGGTATACAGAAAATTACGTATATATGTACAAAAAATATATTCGAGGCGCAAGTTTTGAAGGTCTATATCATACTAGGGACATAATCTTTCTGCCTAACACCACAAATAAAATGTAAAATGCCATTTCAAATAGTAATTTTCATTTTCTTCGGTCCAAGGTTAGTTCCTTAAATGGTATGTAGGCTTCTATCTTCGCTCTTTCTTTTAATTGGTCTGTAAACTTTCTTCTGGTAAGAGGAAAGAGGAAGATCTTTTTTTCTTCTCCTTCATTTTTTCCTCTATGATTAAAATAAAACGTTCATGGCGAATCAAATGTTCCATTATATTTCATCTTCTGTTTGTGTGCGTGTATAAAAACAAATATTATAAAAAGAAAGGAAGAATAAATTTGTAAGAGCGTCGTAAAATAAATCGTGTTTAATCTACTTTCATGTAGAAGCTATTATTTTGAGGATCTTCGGGAGAGCTCCGTCTTTCAAGCTATTTGTTCTCGATGCAGCGTTTTCTTTTAATTTTACCTCCGTATACAAAATTTACTGAAAAGCGAGGAGAATATAAAATAAATTACCATTTATTAAGCTTGTTCCGAGATTTCAAAAGAATTCAGGTGTCATTCATCGCGAGTGTTCTGTAAAAGGTGACTAAGGAATTATCTCGTGATTCATTTTCGTTTGTATGATATACTTTATTTTATTTTTTGATAATTATTATACTATTATTACTTTAATCGTTTTTGTTCATTATTTCTAGCATATATAATAGTTGAATGTGATTTGAAAACTTATTGGAAGTTGTACAAATAAACATGTAATTGTAATGTAGTTATACTTTTAATTCCGCTAGAATTACAACTGTGTCGAGTGCTGCTTGTAGGCGTTATATTTTTTAATATTTCACCACTCATTTTGTCGAAGGGCACATCATTATTTCACAACAAATTGTTGTTGCACATCTATTGTCTTTTATCAAATTATTGTTGTCGAAAGATCTTATCTTTGGTTATTTGAAATTTTTCAGTATTTTTATATGGGTATTTGCCACTGCAGTTCAATTATTATTTTTATATATTTACTATATATAAAATTAATTACTTTTATTTTACTTATATTAACAACTATTAAAAATCACTGTAAAGGACAACGACACCTCTGACGCGATATTAAATTAAACCCTCGGGAAATAGGCCGCTCACCGTACGAAACGCGGCAGGTAAGCTACCACTCAGACTCTGGTTTTCTGCAGGAGTGTGGTACTTCCCCGAGCGAGCCGGCCCATTCATGCTACAGACAAATATAATGCCATTCTAAAGTATTCATCTGCAGCGTATATAACCACTATACATTTTGAATTAATTTTAAAATTTCATGTTATTATCAGTTATATTGTTCAATTCTGCGTATTACTCAATATAGTTTGATAAAAGCGTAGCGTAGTATGTATCGTGTTTGGACTTCGACTGAAAAAGTCCATGCAAGTTTTGGTAGTACAGCCACTGTATTATCAGGACGTGAATTTTGTGATTAATATACTTGACACTGGCATAATAGTTAAAGTTAATACCCATTAAAGAAAAAAGTGGCTAAATCTGCATAGATAAGTACTCACCCGCTTGTCCTCTCTGTGTCTTAGCTCTTCTCCCTACTGCAGGTGAGACTAAGCTTAGGGCTCTGTCAGCTCTCGCGGGTAGCTGCAGAGTGGTGGGCTGGCTTGGCTCCGAATGGCGGGCACATATCGCCGCCTCTACCACTGAGTCGATGCTTGCTGATCGCGGCAATTGACCGCTTGAGTCGCGCCTGTAACGAGAGTTATTGAGATTAAAACACACAAGTGTAAGATGCGTCTACGTTTTTCGGTACGGTTTACGTTGAGTTCTCCACAAATCCACTTCTTCCAGTAGAAAACACACATTATTATTTTTCAGTTTTTGTTTGCTTATCGCAGATCTAAGCTAAGTGAAAGTTCTAATTGTTCACATAGTAATGGGTTTCCGCAAAGTAACGCCTGACTTCATTAATCAAATAAAATTGCTGAAATAATATGTTTGCATGCATTTCTTTAAAATGGTAAGTGATATTGATACACCATTACACACTCATCGTACCATAATTGTACCTATGTTAGGTAGTGTCAAAATATACTTCATCGACTTAACATCATCATCCCCATCATCATCAACAGCCTGCGGCAGTCCACTGCTGGACATAGACCTCCCCCATGGCGCGCCACCTAGCCCGATCTTCGGCTAACACCGAAGATGCTATTGACTTAACACTCACCTTTTATACGTACACTACTACACCCCCACTGGGGTACACACACTGGGGAAACTGGGGAACAATTGACATTGCATCCCCTCAATATTCTGACATTACACAATAGGAGATACCGCTCTATGTTTTGATCTATACTAAACAGTATCTATCGAAAATAAAATGTCTTTAAACGGTATTGATCTATATTCCCCGCCTGGAGTCTGGACTAGGCATCAAGGCGCCTTCGCGTCCTCACATCAATCATCTATTTGCATTTTAATAACCTTTTGTTTTTATTGATTCTGTAGGCGTTACTAAGGACATACATATGTTTGGGTTTACGTTATCTTAATTTATTTATTTATTAGATAATCCAACAGTTTCATTACACAACTTCTTATTTAAAAATAATATAACAAGCAATAAAAACCAAAATAGGATTACACAGTTTGGGCTTAAATATATTACTTTTACAAACTAAAAGACATATCAAATATTAAAAAAAATTAAGTTGAGAATCTAATTTTGTAAGTAAATGTGTATGTGTGTGTATGTATGTGTGTGTGTGTGTGTGTGTGTTTGTGAGTGTGTGCGATTTCATTTACTGCATCTTTACTTTTGAGTGTTTTTCTAAAAGTCCTGTTTGACATGCTGAACAAATCTATATCTGAATAAAACTTATTATATGTGTTGACTATACGGCTAAAGATGGAATTACGTACATATTCAACAGTATCCCCGAACCGATACAACATTAGAACCTTCAAAAAACAAGCCTAAACATACCTCAAAGACAGGCAAACTGCAGCAAACCGCAACACTTCCGTAATAAGTATAACGGAAGCTATACTTATTACGGAAGTGTTGCAGTTTTGCCACACACACACACACACACACACAATCAACCCCACCTATAGACATATGGGTGGCGTTGATTGTTTTCCATCAGGCGACAAAGCTTGTCGCCTTTTGCCCTTTTATACCATAAAAAATATTAATATAACAGAAAGTTATAAGTACCCATTAGTAATAGAAATAAATACAGATAAATATTTACCGTATAGGGAGAGTACTATCTTGCAGTCAAACTAATAATAAACGGATACCTCCTTTAATCTATTTGGGTATCAAGATAACAAGAAAAAATGTGAACCTACTATGTGGTTACCGATATAAAACAGAACTCAATTTTTTTCCAAGAATGTCGTACGAGGCGTCTATAAGAGCACGTACAAGCGATTGGGAAGCAGCGTTTACTTTAGTCATAAAAACCAGTGTGTACACCCCACTAAACTCATTTGGAACCTTCAAAAAACTAGCCTACACTTACAAATAAAGTTTCTCAAAGGCCGGCAACGCTTCTGCACTGCCTATTGCACTGCGGATGTCAATGGGCGGCATCGATTGCTTTCCATCAGGTAACACGCCTGCTCGTTTGCCTTCCTATGCCATAAAAAAAGAAAACCCAATGCCCAGCAGTTGAGCAGTACGGCTGCGTTAATTGATTAATAAACAGAAATACTTAACTACTGTAATTTAAATATTGAGTGTTTATTGTTTTTAAAACAAATTACTTTTCATACAGCGACGCCATGACGCTGTCCAGTTCTTAGTATTTACCGACCTATTTGCATTTAAATTGATCTAAAACTTTCTTATATCTAGACTCGTGGCGCCATTAGGATTCAGAAAATGTTATTTAAAGTTCTGTAGTGTTCACTATAACTTTTATCAGATACAAAAGAGGACAGATATTTTTAAATGCAGTTAATTATCTTCTTCTTCTAAGAGTGTCTCTTCGAGTTGAGTTAATTATCTACATAACTATAATTCATTTTTATAGTTACAGGAACGAATAATGTTGATGAATCAATAAATTCTATAGAAACTGTGATTAATACAAAAAATATAGAAACCTTTAAGTAAATAGAAGTGAAATATATTTTCTTTGATTTTTCCTACCCCAGAAATACGATATTCTGTTCAGGGAAGCAAGCTAATTCTTCGGCAATCGGAGTATATTGTTACAACCTCTAATCAAGGCTTCACGATGAGGGAGTTGGCACAATTGTATGGTTATACGAGATACCAATACGGATGTAACAATTTAGTTGACTACTTTAATTTAAGCCCATTATATTTTGAAATAATAATAAAAAAATTGTCTCTTGGTGTTCACATAAAAATATTTAAAGATAATACTATAGAACGAATTGAAAAAAGAAAATAATTTTATATTTAAATATATAAATACATATTTCTCACACACACAAACTTACTCAAAAACATACACACACAAACCGTATTATTATTCATCTATTCACATAATAACGCAAATGTGGAAGTTAAGTGCAACGTCTACTTCAAGTTAATGTCCCATTGACTTTTCATTACATTTTAGTAACACTTGTATAAAACACGTAAATCCTTCATTGGCTATTAAATATTATAATAATATAATATATATATTTTTTTTGTAATTAAAATTATTTTTTAATCAAATGTAAGTTACATGTCGATTTTCTAAATCAATTAAAATAAAATAAAATAAAGCTTTTTGTCATTTTATGTGTTTCGATTTCGTTTAGATTAAGTGGATTGTATAATGGTTTATATAAGAATGTGTCATACCATCTTTTTGGTATAACTGGGATGTACAAATTCACCTGTTTATGAAATTTGCAAGAGATTCGTACAGAGAAACGAAACAAATTTTACGGATTACATATTTTTAAGTATTTTACTATGGGAGCTTTTCTAAACTTCATTGACGAAACTTTCCGTGTTCTCAGGCAAACCAAAATGTTGATACACTTGACAGACATTTTTAGATATAACTGAAAGACTTTAATATATTAAGATTCTGAAAGTTGCTTATACAATTAAAAATGCGAGTAGTGTGCGTGACGTTAATCCCAAAAGTTCATAGTAAGTTATGATACTTTTTATGTTCCTAACTATTATATAATAATTATACCTAATTGTCATCAATAAAAAAGAAGAAATTAATATACAAGGGCCCACACACACACATACACACACACGCACACACATACACACACGCCCACACACGCACATACACACATATATGTTTATGTACATATTTAATGAATGGCCTATAATAATTTAAAGTCCGCTTCAAATTTTTATTGTTAATATTTTTATTATTATAGTTCTTTATAGTTATTAATCTATTATTTATTATTATATAGTTTATATAGAAGTTTTTAATTCTATACTGACGTTTGAAAGCAAAATATAATAAAACACAAAAATACGGTCACTTGGCAAAGATAGAAAATTCAAAAGAGTTTTTAAAATGGTAGTGTCACTTATTAACTTCAAAGGCACAAACTTATAAAGACGAGCTTTCAACGGAGAAAGTACCGTTGTATGTTTTATTTATTATACTAATTAAATCCGGTTTTTCATCCAATTCTTATTTTCAATTTAAAATATTCTATATATATTTAATTTCATAAATATTTTATTATTATCTATATATATATATATATATATATATATATATATATATATATATATATATATATATATATATATATATATATATATATATATATATATATATATATATATATATATATATATATATATATATATATATATATATATATATATATATATATATATATATATATATATATATATATATATATATATATATATATATATATATATATATATATATATATATATATATATATATATATATATATATATATATAAATTCATTATAGCTATTGTAAGTTAATGTTCATTTCTTCAGAAATGTGGAAGGTCAAATCCTAACAGTGGGACATTTATGGACAGTCAAAAAAATTCCTATTTGTATTCGTATAAAAAAATGAAGGGGACGTGGTTCGCCACCCGTCATGTCCTGATTCCCCTGTCGGGTGAGAAGCGCCGAACAGAGAGCCGTTTCGTTACGATAAATGTGAGAGGAAGGATGGATGAGTGTGAAGGAAGCAAGGAAGGTGTGTCGGGATCGTAGCGAATGGAGATCCGTGGTCTCTGTCTAACTCTACAGGGAGACAGACGTATGTATGTATTCGTAGCTTTTTTTAGATTTGTTGCAATCATATTTTTATGGAGTAGTGAGGCTAATAAGCAAGCGTGTCGCCTTATGGAAAGCAATCAACGCCGTCCAAAGAAATCCATAACACACAGTACATGCGTTACCAGCCTTTGAGATATGATTAGACCTGGTTTGGTTAAGGTTCCAATGTCGTATCGATTCGGAAGTACCGTTGAAGGTAGCTAGTCCCACAGAGAGTGTTGCGTGGAATGAAGCTTCGAGATAACGTACCACACTGAATAGCTTAATATTCACTCATTAAAATTGTGGGGATGAAACTTTTCTTATTGGCGAGTTGTGCGGTGGTCGAAATCAACAATCATACTTGAGTTATTCATTATTATTTTTTATTCATATGCACTTTTATTATGCCAAATCTCAGTGTATGTAATTTGCTTAAAAAGTTGTCATAAATGTATTAATATATAGGTTTATCACGATTCTCAATGTGATCATATTTTTAAATAAATATTCTGATAAAATTGTCTCTAGGCACTCACTGTATTAATACTTAACTCACATGATCGATGCTCTGTTTGTAGATTGAGAATAGATGCCGTCTAAGATACTAAAAATATATTTGGATAAGCTAGCACCTTTAGAGTAAGTAATCCATCAAATTCATTTTGTAAGTAGTGTAAATACATTTATGAAAAATGTCAAAGAACCAATATTTTATCATAACTTTAATAAGATGCTGTAATTATATTTATTATGGAATAGATGGGCAAAAGGGCAAGCTGGTGATGGAAAGTAATCACGAGTATACGGCGTACATTTCGTATGCATATTGTAAAAAGCATTAGTGTATATTTAATGTTGTTGGTTTTAGTGATAACTATAATTTTGCTGATGGCCGTTTTTTCGGTAAAATAGACTAGTAATTCTATAATTTCTTCCTATTTTATGAAAACACAATATTTATTTCTGATTTGTTTGTTTTAAAATGTTTTTCGACTGTCCATCTTTATAATGGATTTCCTCAAAGTAACGCTGAATTCTATTAAGTCTGAACTAACTAACTTATTTGGCGCAGCCACCCAAAATGGATCTTGGCCTCCGAACAGATCTTATGCCACCGTGCCCTGTCCTGCGCCACCTCCTGCCAGTTTCAGATTTGAAGGTTGCGCAAGTTATTCTCCACCATGTCTCCCCAGCGGTACCTGGGGCTCCCCACAGGACGTCGTCCAGGTCTTCGGGAGTTATGTTTTCGAAACAGAGATTTATGTCAGCCAGTTTATTCGGTATTCATCCATGTAAATTGCCTATTGTACCAGTACAATATAATATAAGCTCTTACAAAATATGGAAACTAAATGTAAACTCGGTTGAAAAACGTTTTACTTTGGATATAAAATTTATGTTTTTAATTAAAATAAGAGCCGGCGAAGAAATTAATTTTATGACAGGTTTCACTTCCACGAGCTTGTCATGAATTTTTTTACACTTTGGTGTATTTCAATATTGACGTTAAATAATGAGGTGTAGCGAAATTATAGCGAACATTTAATTACAACAGAAAATTAATTTGCGCTACAGTGTCTGCGCTGCGGTGTGACGTCTGATTATCAGGGGGATTTTGTGCAGCGGACGCGTCGGAGCGTGTGATTAGGATCGACGTGATTCGATGCCCCCGTCACGCGGGAGAGTCTGCCGTGTTGGCGATGCAAATAGTTTTCTGGATTTATATTTTTTTATATATATATTTTTTTATATATTGAGACGTTTATTTAACATTTTTTTATGGGATAGGAGGGCAAACGAGCAAGCATGTCGCCTGATGGAAATCAATCAACGTCGCCCATAGACAACCGCGACACCGCAGGAGTCGCGGAAGTGTTGCCGGCCTTTTAAGTATGTATAGGCTTATTTTTGGGGAAGGTTCTAATGTCGTATCGGTTCGGAAAGACCGCCGAGGGTAGCTGGTTCCACAAACTGGTGGTGCGTGGAAAGAAGTTACGAGAGAAACGCACCGTAGTAGATCGCCACTCATCTAGATGGTGGGGATGGAATTTTCCTTTAAGGCGAGTTGTGCGGTTGTGGAATTCGGCGGCGGCATGTTCACTGCGTTTTCATTTACAAAGAACTCTCGGGAAGTGTGCTTGAGATTTTTGATAACTCTTCCTTCTTTCTTCCTTCCTGCGGCGCAATAACTCTTTATGGGTCTTGCGCTCCTCGACGACCTATCCACCATTTCCTGCGTCTTCATCTGCATCTTTCCTCTGTGGATTCGACTCGGTGATAGATTGGTAAAGCTTTTGTGTCTCCAATGAAATCAATGCGTCCAGTTCATGATTCATTCTTGAACGATACGTGCCGTCGGCGTCTCACAATGGTCTGAAGATTTTTTCCAAGGACTCGTCTCTTGAACACAGCCAGCTTTAGTTCCTCTTTTTGTGTCAACGTCCAGGTTTCGCATACGCTTAAGTATTGCGTCTCATAATTCATACACCAATTAATATAACCCACTAGGTTTTACTATGTGTGTTTTGGTCCATAGCTCATCTATCAGTCTTGCTACATGTTCCGCTCATTTCCATTTAAGTTTTTGATAATAAAGTAGCACGCACATCTGTAGCTTTCGAAAAATTCTATATTTTTGAATGCCTTTTTTAATATTTTGCAAACTTCGTTTTTAATAATTTTTTTTTATTAATGGAGTCAGGCGTTACTTTGCGGAAATCCATCACTATGTGGACAGTCAAAAGTCTTACTTAGCTATGATCCGCGACATGCAATACAATAACAGAAAATTAATAATGTGTGTTTTTTGTGCTGGATGAAGTGGATATATTTGGAACTTAAACCGAAAACTTACCGAAAATCGGCCATCAACTCTCCACCCACCAACCACTATACACAACACCAAACACATATTACCACTTTTCCATCTTGTAAACGACACGTGTTTCGCCCCAACACGAGGCATCTTCAGGTATAGTAGACTCTACGGAAGCCAACCGAAAAGTGACTAGTCACTTTTCGGTTGTCCACATAATTTTTTCTTTATTATTTCTGTATATTTCCAGGTCTGCCGAGCATAGGTTAGGCACGGTAAACAGGCATCTTGACATAACGTTGGTTTTATTTTTTACAGGCATACTGCTTTTGAAGATTTCCTTCAGGCTCCAGGCTTTGTTCCACGTAAGTTGAATCAGTCTCTCGATTTCTGAATAGTTGTTCTCCTTTTTGAAACTGATTTGTTTACCTAAGTATACATATTTATTGGTATAGTTTAGTTTTTCTTTACCAACAGAAATTGTCTTTTCCACCTACTATAAATCTATTTAAATATTTATATTACATAATAAACTCGATATTACATTAAAAAGTTATTTGTAAATTATAGATATTTACATGCCATGATGATTCCTAAACTTTTACTCTTTAGTCTTTACCTTAAAAAGTAGAGAATAAAATGGCCGAACCATTTGACCCAGTCATTGGTTTCACATGTCTAATTGTTATATAACAAGGCAGGTAAAAGCTTCCGCATCTAAAAATATATTCACAAAACAAAAGTTTCCTTCTAAATGAACAAAGGGAAACCCTTTTTGTGATAGCGGACATTCTTTCAATCGTGATCGTGAAAGGATTTTGTGAATAATCCATGAAGGTTTTTTACGTTTACCGAGTTCGTATTACTATCGGAAAAGGGTCTACGCCTCGTCATATCCGGGAGTAAAACTATTGACGGTGGGATTTGATAAACACTTTCATAATCTTTTGTAGTAGATATATTATATTAAAAATAATCTCTATTTTCTCCACTACTTTCACGTGGGATCGTCTACCGTAACTTCATATATTGATAAAGAATCATTATTATCGTCTGCCTTTTGTCCATTGCTGATTCTTTGGTTTCACGCGTCTAATTGTTACTAGCATTGCTCATATCATCACTCTATCTAGCTATGGGGCATCCCGCACATGTTTTTGATGACTTTGGTTCTCTTCTGATTTTTTATTATAGATTTTGAATCCCTTTTAAATGATCTTCAGCTATTAGAGCAGATCAACTTCACTATTCGACTTTAAAACCCTATTAAATGATTTTTATGATAATATTAATCATTGCAAGTGTAAAAGTATAGTAAACAAGCATTGTAAATTAGTGTTCACCGATCACTAAAGTTGTGTATAGACAGAGTGATCTCAGGGAAAAAGAGAGAAGAATTTGACGAACAGAAGCAAGAGGAAGAGAGCTCGGAATCAGACTACTAGACTAGTATTTCTAAATATCGATTATATACTTTTTAAACAAAGTGTTTAAAAACGAATGAAGTTGATGAACGTTTATTTGATGCTAATAATTTTCTTTGGGAAAATTATTTTAAAATATTGTGCAAATTCCATTTTGAACAAAATTAGGGGAAGTTAAAGTCCTCATTAAAGCATCTATTTAAACGGAAGAAAATATTGTGAAAACGAAGGTAATCCATTTTCAAATAATCCTCTTTTTGGTAAACAAAATTAATATTCAAGCGTCACACTAATGGCTTTAATTTTTTTTTATAAAGGCTACCAATGTTTAACTATAATTTTCGTTAACCATCCCATCTAAGCTAATATGTTGATGTTTGTAATGAAAAATATTTTTTTCAAAGCCTGCTGGGCATGGGCTTTCCCGTTTGTGAACAAATAGACATTAACCCGTCCACGCTCCAAGGCGGATTGGTGGGGTTCCCAAGTTAGGAATAAGTTTCCCTAGGCTATATACATTTATTTATCCTGATGTTGAAATTTAACCCGCGACAGTTGACTTGGAAAGCGATAGCATCGTTTCTGAGCTAATTAGGTCGTCTTTAATATATTTATCAATACATTAAATAGTTAAACCTTCAAAAAACAAGGCTACTTGTATCTCAAAGGCCGAAAACGCCTCTGTAATGCCTATGATATTGCATATGTCTATAGGCAACGTTGATTGTTTTCCATCAGATGACACGCTTGCTCTTTTGCCTTTCAATCACATAAAAAAATAATTAAAATATCCCTGATAGGTAAATCACAAGTTTTTTTAGGCAATATCTTTCTTATACTTATAATAAGAAATGTCTTATATGAAATGTTCATTCAATATCTAAGATATTCTCTGATATGTTTTGCTAGACTTAGACATCACATCTGAAAGACCATTCATTTCTCTACTTTTAAGATATTTTTGCTACAATATGGAGGACAAGAATATAAGTAGCTTAAGGTATTGTCATTACGCTGTTTTAGTTCATACGAGAGAATTATGTAAGAAATATGTTACTTGACGTATTTCACTCTGGAAAAGATTTATGCCAGAGAGGTACTGTAGTAATACATTCATAAATGTATCACTAATGCATTAAAACCTTTCATATTATATTACTTTTTTTACATTCGTAATATTCAATTCAAATGAAATTGTTATAAAACAAAATGCATTAGTTCGACAGACGTCATTCGATACATATATCATCCGGCATAAAACATTGAAATATATATATATATATATATATATATATATATATATATATATATATATATATATATATATATATTGAGATTTAAAATGTAAAGTGAAGAGTGTTAATAAAGCATAAGATATTATTTAAATGTACAATGAAATGCAAGAATAAATTAATATCGTTTTGAAGAATTTTATTTGAAGAAGCCCCCTAAAGATCCCGAGTGTCGCCGTAAGCAGTACGGCAGGCATTATAGTACTTAGACGATCATGACAGCATTTTTATATTAAGCAAAATAATTTGAGATATATTTCTTTATAACTGAATAATATAGTACGAAAATGATAATAATAAACGAAGGTCTAGGTTTGCTGGAAGAAAACTCAATTTTCAGTTAAGCTCGCCCTTGTACATCTTCTTTCCTTTTAATTCTTGTATGTCTTGTTTTGTATACAATAAGGTATTAAAAAAAAGGTCGTTTATTATTGCCTTCACGACGAACGATTTTGCTGCCTGCTGCCTACGGAGTCAATAGCCGCGGGTTCAATCCCCGCATCGGGGTAAATATAATGTATGGATTACAGATATTTATTCCAAGTCCGATTACCCCGTCAATACGCATTGGGCAAACGTGGTGAGTTAGTGTCCGTTCCTCCAGAAATAGGGAAGACCGATATTTTTTATGCGATAGGAAGGCAAACGAGCTGGCGTGTCACCTGATGGAAAGCAATCAATGCCGCCCAAAGACATTCGCAGTGCTATAAGCAGTACATAAGCGTTACCAGCCTTTAAGAAAAGTATAGGCTTGTTTTTTGAAGGTTCCAATGTCGTATCGGTTCGGAAAAATCGCTGGAGGTAGCTGGTTCCATAGGTGTTTATTTATACAAATATAACTATTTCATTTATAATATGAAATGTCAAAAATTATAAAGATTTCTTCTTATTGATATAAGAGATAAAACTTCAAGGCATGGCGATCAACTTAAAGTTTCCTTGTAAGCTTTAAGTTGTCCGCTTGTTAAAGATAAGGTTGTTTAAAGGTGTTTTCTTCTTAACGGTTAATATGCACTGGTGTATCGTAACAAAAATCGATATTGAAATTATCAATGATTTACTATCTTTATGTTTTTTAGAAAATAAGTAAAGAAGTTTTAGTTTATCCAAATTAATGTTATGACATCTATGGATGCGCCTATTTAAAATCATAACTGGGCGGAACTGTGCAAATATCAAAACCACGACATTTTCTTGTCAGGCCTGCGACAAATTATATAGCTCTCACATCAAGTTTATCAATCCACCAAAATATGTTGCCTCTGTTGAAAGACATTTTATTAACAGGGGCAACATAAGTTTTCGCCCTTATTATCAGAATTCTTAAGTCCATATGATTAAATTTTACAGGAACACGAAAAACTGATTTCCCTTAACAGTTTAAGAAATGTTTACAAAATCATTGTTACCTTAGATATAAAAAGAGATATTTTTTGAAAGATGGCAATTATGGCAGGGGCCGAAGAGTATCCGCCGCTGACTTCCTCTCAGAAAAAAGACCTATATCTAACAGTAGAGTGGAATAGAGTGTTAACGAAAAACATGGCGTTGTTATTAGTATGTTATTGTAAATGTAATGTATAATATTCTAACAGAATGGCTCAGCGGTAAAGTGACCGCCTACGAAGTCAATGATTACAGACTGAATTCTCACATCGGGATAAATGGTATGTTCGAGACGAGGAGAGAAGTACGGGAAGTATGTTCTAAATATATTTATTCCGTCCAGAATGGATTTCCCGCCAATCCGCTGCGGACAACCATGGTAGATTATTCAATCATCTGAAATAGGGAATCCCCTTGCGCAGCAATGAAACAGATGTGGGGTGTAAAAATAATTTAGTACGCAAAGAAATCTACGATATCTTAACATTGCTTGTTTCTGTTTAACTAATTGCATAAAGGGAGAATAGATTCGTGTTCATGATACTATCATCTAAGTTGAGATGCAGTGAGATTATCATATTTGAAGTGATCCCTTTGTGTTGCACATAATATTTGCTGGCTCCAGTGGCTTGACCTCAGTTGCAACAGACACAAAGCAATCTTGAATCTTCACTGCTTCAGTGCATTTGCCTCTTGTCATCTGTGAATAATTTTCCTAAGTATCTGTTAAAGTACTCGAAATGTTAAAGGAATATATATTACGAAATTATTGTTATAATTTTAGTAGAATTATTTGTTTTCAATACATTAGAACTAAATATAATTGGTTTAGAAGTTGACATCCTAAACGTTCATAGTAAAGCTTTAAAGTGTCCGATGGCAGAATTAATTTTTAAATAACAAAAAAAAACTACAAAAGATATAAACAAAATTCAATAATTGTTCCGAAGAAGAGTAGCGCGGGTATTTTTTAATAATTATTTTGTCTTAATATTGACGGCCATGTCGGGTACACTCGGGAATCCAGCCACAGTATTCTGTGCCACTCGCTGAAGTAGTGACGTCGAAATGCAGTAAACCTTTTGGATGATAATTTATTTTTTGGTAAGATGGTCGTCGGGCTTGTTTGAGGTACAGCTTTGCTTGAGTTTCGGAGGCATAGCTCCAAACTCCCCTGCCCCTCCTCCTCCCTTCCCCCTCTCATAATGACTCTTTCTTTAAAGGCCGGCAAAGCTTCTGCACTGCCTATGAAACTACGGATGTCTATGGGCGGCGTTGATTGCTTTCCATCAGATGACACGCCTACTCGTTTGCCTACCATAAAAAAAGAATAAATTTCATAGGGGCGAGAACTGGCGACCTGGATGGCTAAGGATGTTGCCGAATATCTGTAGATTAGATAAATATTGACGCGACAATTGAACTAACGGCTATTGGCCCAGAAAGCGAACATTTCGATGCACCCTTTGAGTTGTTAAAATATGTTTATACATACCTGTGTGTTACTCCACCGTGAGAATTTTAAACTTAGGTCTTAGTCTTAAGTCTAAGAACAAACTATTTAATTATTAACTTCGTAGAGCGCAACAAACTTTGCACGGTTGCTTCTTCACTCGAAGTGCCGCCTAACTTCATTTACGGAAGTTACATGCAACTTCGGACATACATGAATAATGTATCAGTTTTTCCGAAATTGCTTGGTGGAACAGTTTTTGATAATTACTTTTACTTGCAAACGTAAAATAGGTGGATTTTAAAGTAGATTTTAAAAAAATTATTCGAAAACTAACGAATGGATTTAGGTTTATTAGACCTTAAATATGAAAATAAAAAGCTTTGACGCTGTGCGATACAAAAGTATCTATTATATATATTTCTTCTTGTATGTACGAAGTAAGTTTAGGAGTACATGTAGGAATTAATGTCTATCTGAGTGGACAGTTAGAACTTTTACTTAGCTAAAATCCGCGACAAGTAAACAACAATAGAAAATTAATAATGTGTGTTTACCTGCTGGATGAAGTGGATTTACAGGGAACTTAAACTAAATCTCACCGAAAAATGACCAGCAGCAACTCTCCACCTACCAACCACTATATACAACACCAAACACACACTACCACTTTTCCACCTTGCAAACGACACGTATTTCGCCTCAACACGAGGCATCATCAGGTATAGTAGACTCTACGGAAGACAACCGTTAAGTTTATCTGAGTATTCAAAAATAATCTATAATCTTTAATCAGTCAATGGTGGGTGTTACTACAAAATAATTTAATTTTACGAGCCCAATGTCCAGCAGTGGACCACGACATGTGTATTGATGATATTTATGAGGTTATTCGTTAAAATCTCTATTACAAAAACCTTGAGTTTAATACAATTTTTGAAATATTTTTTATATTACAAAATAATGCACTTATAAATAAATTATCAACAAAGTACAGTTTAGACCTCTCCCAAGTACGAAGATTTTCCTATAATCAGCAAAGAGGCCAGGCGGATTGGTGAACGAAGAACAAATAGCTTAGTTAATGCTCCTGCCAGTCACTGGCACAAGACTGGCTGCGCTGACGATGCTATCGAGCGCTAGTGTAGAGATAGTGTTTTGGTAAATGTAATGTTGGATGCTCCAGGGTAAGATGCAACTGGCTTTGCAAAAAAGTTCCACACCTTAAGCAATTTAAATTAAAATTCGAATCGGGAAGTACATTTTAGGGAATGTGTTTTTTAGGGAAATATTTAGCAGTGGATTGTCGTAATATTAATGACGATGATTATCATAAATTACCATCAATCTATCTGCAGAGTGTTCTTTATTTTGTCTGTATGTATGTATATATGTAGGTGAGTTGGTGATCGCGCTTTCTTAGATAACGAACAAAAGAAGAAAGATCACAAATATCGTTCGATATGCGTTGGTTATGTACTACACCTTGTTGATTCAAGAAAGTGCAATTCGTAAATGTCCTTGTCAGACAGACACGAAGATAGAATGTAAGTGTAGCTGTGTTTGCTGTGAACAGATGGTTTAGAAAGCCTTGCTGACGTTAGTGACATTTATCTCAGACAAAGAGTATTTCACTCAGAACTTTGTAGGGTATAACAGATAGGGTACTATCTATCTATTGCTTGATAGAAGACGGTTTTACTTAACTGATTTTCTAGTGATAGATATGGTAAATAATTAAATGCAAAGAATTTTAATTCGTTTTGTTTCAATTTCTCTAAAATTGTTGCTTATCGTGAAGGTTTTAAGTTGGAATTGGAGAGAACAGCTCTTGCCGAAAGATACTTCTTGTAAATAGTTGTTGACACTCTCATAATTTTTTCTTTTCAATTATCTTAAATTACCTAAAACTCGCCATGATAAATGGCGAGTTTTTAGGTAATTTGAGATCAATTCACGTGTATAGAAATTGATCCTTAAGGGGCAAAGAATGTCAATAATTTTCTATTAAGAAAAGCTTGACGAGGTTCTCTTACAAGTCAAGCAAAAACGTGAACTTTTGCAGACCGTCAAAGGTAGAAAAGTTGCTTACCTGGGTCATATCATGAGACGTGACAGATAAAAATTGCTGCAACTGATAAAAGTCGCGGAAAAAAGGCAAGTTGGTCGGAAAAGAAAGTCCTGGCTACATAATATTAGGAAGTGGACCGGGATAGTGAGTGCTCCAGAACGCTACAGGAGGAGGAGAGTTGTGCTGAATTGGCTGCCAATCTTCGCAAGTCGGAGAGGCAGGTCTTAAAAGAAGAAGAAGAAACATTTCATCTCCGTCATCTGGATGAGTGACGATCCAGAACTGCGCGTCTTTCCGAAAACTTATTTCCTCGTACTACAAATCTGTGCAACCAGCCACATTCAGTGGTATTTCTCAATTTATACACACACATGGAATCTTTCAAAAAATGAGCTTACACACATCTCAAAGGCTGGCAACGCTTTTGTAATTAATGTCTTTGTCGTTGCAGATGTCTTTCGCTGACGTTAATTACTTTTCATCAAGCGTCATGTTTTTTCTTTTTTTTATGAGATACGAGGGCAAACGAGCAAGCGTGCCGCCTTTCCGTGATGGAAAGCAATCACGCTGCCCTTAGACAACCGCGATACCGCAAGAGTCACGGAAGCGTTGCCGACCTTATGTGTAGGCTTGTTTTTTGAAGGTTGTATCAGCCAATGTTGTATCGGTTCGGAAAGACCGCCGAAGGTAGCTAGTTTGTGGTGCGTGGAAAGAAGTTTCGAGAGAAGTGCACCGAAGTAGATCGCCGCATTTCTTTACGGTGAGTTGTGAAATTCGGCGGCGGGAATTATTACAAACAATTCTTCGGAGCACTCCCCATGATAAAAGCGGTAAAGTGTTTGTTCGTTTCCCCTCCTATACCATAAAATGCCTATGTTCATAATACATACATATGTATAAATATACATATATCTAAATAAAATAATTAAATAAAAACGAACAAACGAACTGTGCATACATTTTAAATCAAATAAAATGTTGAATAAATTAATAATTAACACTCGGGTTACTCAGCTAACTCAAAGGTTATACAAGGTTCAAATTTCGAATCACGTCTGCCAACATAGCTTTGTTTATCTACGCTTCGTGTAAATTTAAAGAGTTTTGTCGCAGTAACTGAATTCACTTTGATTTACGTTATCAGAATATTTTCGTTATCATGATATAAATTAACGTCAACTGACTAACATTTTAGATCACTGCAAATAGACTCTACATCATGGCAACTCATGTGAATTGATAAACATTGGAGTAGACGAGTGTTTGAGTCGAAGAACGAAAACGTCTTGGCAAGCGTAGAATGGAACGCGGTCAGATGAAGTCTATACGCGCAGGGATGCTGTTAGGATCTGTATACATGCAGCCGAAGTTCTCAAATAGGCTAATCTGCATGTGGAGAGGCTTATGACTCGCAGTAGACTATCGCATGATGATGATGATGGTACAGAAACAGTAGCTCATATGAGGTTTTGTTGATATATTATATAATATTCTCTAAATAAAAGAACTGCAAAGAACAACTAGTAATAGACAAAAGCTATTTTGTTAAATCGTTGTCTAGTACAACGTTGACGAGCTATATATGTATTTACGTTTGGAGCTTTGATCTACGATGTAGATCGTCGTAGCGATGAATAGCCACGTTTAGCAGGTTCTTTGGCCGATAACAATGAAAAGATGATTTGTTTTACTGTATAAAAATATTACTACAATACTTTAATAATAAATTAAAATATTAATTTTAATTTATTATATTAATTTTAATTTAATTTATTATATATGAAAATTAGTTCGCGGACTTGAAATGAAGTGGCAAGGGGCTGGACATGTATGTTGGAAAACCGAGAACCGATGATGTAGACGAGTGGAGACCACGTCTCGGCAAAATTATGACCAAACCAAACCGAAGGTTGGGCTCGATGGTGCGCCTTGGATGAGGCCTATGTCAAGCAATAGTGTCAAGAATAATGAACTTCGAAATCGAAAAGAAGAAAGAAACTTAAAATCGAAAAGAAGAAATTTTCGATTCGAAAATAAAGCTCAGTTTCATATTTAGATATTAAACTCTCATATAGCCTAATAGACGTTCATAATTTCTTAATAGTAAACCATTTTCATTTCATTAGAGAACGTGATGACTAATACCACATAAAGGTGAGCTTTGCCCCGGAGAATCCAGTACTAATAGAACGTTAATATAATATTCATTAATTGTTTCAAAAGCTTATCTTCCTAATTATTAATGTCCGTGTTCGGTGTTGTAATACTAGCGGTAATTGTTCCTTTTTCTAAAGATTATTATTGTTAAGATTTTGTTTCCTTTTTTATAAATTAATTGTAAATAATTATGGATAAATAGTTTCTCTACGTGATATTTTAAAAATCATAATAGATTTTCTCGTATTTTAATATAGTTACAATATGATTATATATATTTGTATTGTTTGTACAATTTTTTTATAATAAAGTCATCTACCGACGAGTTGGCCGTGGACATCAATGCGTTGTTGTTATGTCGAATTAATGCCGGACGTCTCTCGCTAGATGGCACCAGTGTCGATGATTCCGTTGTAACACGGTGTTGATGTCTCGTAGGACGCGTGCTAGTGACACGTCGGAGTAATGACTTATGTCAAGCAATTTGACCTAGACAGCGCCACCAGACGTTGTCATGATGATCCTCTGAATAGAGGGAACTATTGATAAGAAGAATAAACTATATCTAGACGTTACGGTCACCTATCAGTGTCCATCATGAATAAACTTTCAAGAAACTTGTTCAAAGAACAATTCGGAAAGACTGTGCACGAACTATATCACCAATCGCTTGGTCCTTGCTTAATTTTGTTTTATTATCATTTTATATTTATATAATATATTTTTTGTTATCTGTGTCTCTTCCACTTTCTTAATTACTGCACTTATACATTAATCTGTAAATGTGTAGTAAATGTAGTGGATGCCACAATTAATAACATGGTTTTTAGTTAAATATTATATTGTGGCTTTGATTTATTGTTTATTTACAAAAATAATGGGAGAAGTTGTGGGCAGAAGAAGCAGTTGTTGGTCGAAGAAAGAAGTCATGGCTATGCAATATCAAGAAGTAGATAGGCATAACAAGTACTGCTGAACTGTTTCGCCTCACAAAAGACTATAGTTGTGCTGAATTACCTGCCAACCTTCTGCTGCTGCGGCTGGTCGAAGAGGACTATTAGAAGACAAAGAAAATCACTCACCTTTCCCAGCTCAATCTGCGTGGAGTATCTGCTATCACATCTTCGGGAGTGCCGCGTACTCCTTGCGTCAGCAGTCGGGCCAGTCGAGAGCCAGCGCTTGTACTAGTGCTACTGGATACGGAACCACGTGGCGTTGGTACTCTGCAACAAGTTATGGAATATATTTTACAGTCCATGATGTCCCGTTATGACTATGACTGAACCAGCCATATTAGTCCAAAGCAGATTGGTGTAGCACGCAGATTTAGAATAAATACACTGTAAACCACATATTTATCCCGATTCAGGAATCAAACCTACTCCCTATGACTCAAGAGTCGTTAGCTACCGCTCTTATTTGGTCAATTAAGTCACCACAGAGCCATAAGCTATAATAAGGTCGTCTAATAGAGTCACTTAAGTCACATATTATAGTTTATTTTAACAACTCATGATGTCCCTTTATGATTATGAGTGAACATTTACCAACCACGCTAGCCCTTGGCAGATTGGTGTAGCACGCAGATTCAGAATAAATACACTGTAAATCTCATATTTATCCCGATGCAAGAATTGAACCTGCGACCACTGTGACTCGAAAGTTATGGCTCTTATTTGACCAAGTAAGTCAACACAGAGCTAATAATGTCGTTTAATGGAGTTACGTTGGTCATATATTATAATCTCATATGTATCAAGAATTACACACTTCTTTTGTACGTATATGCGTCTATAAGAAATGTAAATTGACCGTTAAACTGTATATGGTGGTAAGGTTTGTTTTTGTATATGAATTACAAATACAATTTCAATTTGGCTTCAATTATGATTACTATTTTGTAGTATAGCCAAATGTGTTTTGGCTGTACTACAAAATAGTCACGGTCATTTTGACTTGGCACGTGTCAAGTTATTGTACTAACAACGTTGCAAGCGGACTTTCCCGCCAATTTACATCAATAGCGTAGTATTTTTTTGTCGTTAATATAATTTCATTTTACTATCGCTTATTATTCGTGCGTTTTTGATCGTATGCAAAATATTGTGCAAAACATGTGATTGTTTTATTTTTTTAAATTATTTCTTATTGATTGCAAGATTTCTAATATTATTATGCGTTATCGAGAGCAGATAGAAAAACTAAATTTATAATTACAAAAGCTTTAAGTTTTCACAGCTGGGTTCAACACTAAATCAGTCAAAATTTAATTGAAAAAAAAAAGCCTTGTTTCACATTAAACATTTGATAAAATATATAGAAGTGTATTTATCGAAGTAAAGATAAATTCCGATGGGAACAACGACAGCTTTGCTATGAGAGAAGTAAAAGAATAATATTTGTTTTCAGGTCCCAGTTAATAAAATAAAAAACTACTTTAGTAGACAAGTTAATGAGTTCTTGCTCCCGCCGATTTCAAAGAAACCGTTTTGTAATGTAGTTATCCTTAATTTCTCTATAAGAAGTTTTAAAGAACTTTAATACAATGTTTTAATTAAACAACTTTAAAATGACATAGTAAATATTATTTATAAAAACCTTGGAACTGACAGTAAATATTTGAGTTTTTTCTAGTTCGTATAAAGATACATTTTATCATTATCATTTTATATTTAAATATTGGAATCATTTTATATTTATATATAAAAATAGATTTAATTACGGATACTTAAATTAAGAAGACCATTTTAGGTTGAAATGTTTGATTATCATCCCACTACGCTTGGCCAAAGCGGATTGCAATAAATACCTAAAAGCCACACATATGTTAAGTCATCATGTTGTACGATGTTATTATTTTATTTCGAGTATTATTAAAAAAATTAACATAAATTCGCTAGTGGAAACATAAAATATGAAATATGAATATTTTAATTCGTGTCATTGTACCCGTTACACGTTTAGGAAATTCCCGTGTTGTGTAATGAAATTCATGATAATGAGGAATCATTTCCCTTACGCGATATTAAATCCACCTACGCGACAACATACTAATGAGTTAATATTAAATTTTGTGAGAATGGAGGGAAGTTACGTACAGTACGTAGTACGTACAGTAATAAATCAGGAAGCATATGATATGGAGACACCATATCATATACTTCCTGATTTATTACTGTCTAAATTAATTACTTTTTCGTCATCACTCACTTGCAAATTATTATTTATTTATTTACTGAAACAAAACAAAAAAAAAACAACAATTACGATTACCTGAACCAAAACACTTTCCGCCAAGGAACTTATTAATTTATTGTTCAGGTGTATTACAAAAAAATATGTTCTAAATATGAAAATTATTAGGCACGAAATCTCCTCATTTCTGGAGGAACAGACATTAACTACTCACACATGTCCAAGGCAGATTAGCATGGCATCCAAACTGTAAGCTATAAATAAATAATAAAATATATTTATCCTGATTCTAGTATCGCACCCACGACCATTGATTTCGAAAGTAAGTTATATAATAGTACAATATAAATATGTACTGAATGTTTGCGTTGTGGTTTTTGGGATATAATACCACCCAATTTCTTCCGTGCTGGCCACACGAGTCGACAACGAGAACAAATATTAGAAGATTAGGGTAGCTTTGTACATTTGAGAATAGTTGCAATCCCCTAATCTATCCGCCAAACGTGGGGATTACGATAACACCCCTTAATATTGAGAATGCTCGTCTTCAACCGTAACCGTGTGGTATTCGGCGTCAAGGCTTGGGATGTCTTAAGAGGGTACTAAAGTACTAAAGTTCGTTAGATCTAGCGCCATACGTATTGGTCCGCTTCTCCTGTAGAATTAGCTAGCTAGGCAAATAGGGTAATGCCATCCCAGGCGGCACAATGTCTGTGGGGATTCTACTACTATACTACTATACTATAACTTCACCCACGTCAGTTTGTGAATCGTATGAAGTAGACGTATAGGCCAAAGAATAATTAAACAACAGACTAGTACGACTCTGTAGATTTATTGAAAATAAAATAAATTCCCTTAGGAAAACCAACACGTGTAAATGTCACATAGAATAAATTTAGCGTTGAAGCTTAAATATTCTATATTCTATACAAACGAAAAATTTTCACACGTAAAAATCTTTTTTCTTTGACAAAACGGAAATTCAATATGATTGGAGGGAAATTCGCAATAAGAAGACGAAACAAATCGCAAACAAAATTTGTAGCGAACGTATTTATTAGATAATTTAATTCCATATACAATTTTTTTTTTATTTTCAATGCTTAATATTTCATCTTACATTCAGTTTCTAATACATCATTATCAAGAGCTTCTTCTTGATGGCAACTGCTACATACAGGCACCTTTCAAATAAGATGGATTTTCCTACAGTTTGAGTCTACCCAGGGTCTACCCAGTCTATAGAGGCGTGACAATAGAGTTTCGTCTATAAACTGGGTAGGTCTTAAGCAACCAGAAAGCCCAGTTGGGAGTTTCTTTGGTGGATATGATTTAATATGTAAAAATCCAAATCTACAACCATATATCTCACGAATTCAAACAATTGAACACAAGATTATTATTAAAATAAGACTATATAAATGGCTAATAGATGGCAATATTTATAATATTAAGGGCTTTTTTGCTTTAAAAGTTGGATTGAATGAATGTAATGGATAAATCAATTATAATTTGAATGACAATGTAACAGTTTATTTATAATTTAATGCATTCTAACAATAAGCGACTTATGTATTTAGATCTCTATGTATGTAATAATTGAGATGAATGAAATTTGTACGCTATAAGTGGCAATGTGATGGAGCTTTAAAACGTCTTTTTTCATCTTGTTACACATCACATTATGCAAATAAAGAACTATTATTATTTATTATCATTAAAGATGGCGGGGATCGCTCACCGTCAAGTAACCCACATGCTCATTTGCCCGATCTGCTATAAAAAATATCTGCTATATAAATTTTGTTAACTCACTAATCCAATTTATTTTCAAGTTTTACGGCATATTTTATATTAGCCGATTTTTCGAATAATAATGATGTACAAAACTTTATAATACTATATTTGGTCGTAATAGTTTTTGTGATTTGCTTTTTTACTTTTCCTTTCTCATATAATATTTGTTACATGTATAATAATGATGTACAAGACTTTATACTACTACATTTGGTCGTAATAGTTTCTTGTTATCTGCTTATATTATTCTTTCATTTCTAATATAATATTTGTTACATGTATAATAATGATGTACAAGACTTTAAAATAGTATCTTTGTTCGTAATATTTTTTTGTTTTTTGTTGGTATTATTCTGGAGATAAGGGCATTAACCCACCACGCTTGTCTAATGCGGATTGGCAGAATAATCAGACTCGGAATAAATATTTCGAGGCAATACACACATTTATTTCGATGCCGGGTCGATTCCTGCGACCATTGTCTTGGGACAATGGGTCGTCATAAAAATATATGAGGTGTAAATTTATTTATTTCATTTACGAATATGAACAATAACTAAGTGAATTTTTCATATTATTGAATTCTATTCAGTTACAGTATTCGTGCACTCGACACTTCGTGTTTATTATTCAGATCGAGATTTCTTCTCTTTCAAATACACAAGGGTATTACTGAATTGCAAATTTCTAAGAGCTTCCCAGATATAGGAGTATGTGTATTACAGTGTAGTCTCTTATAACGTGGTATATTAGAACGCGATTTTCATATAAAGCGGCGGGAACAATTGCGACATTTCCCCTATATCGCGTTCTCATTATAACTCGTTTTTCATACAAGAACATTCCAAAAAACTCAAAAATATATGAAAGATTTATTAAAGCTAACTGCTTTTGTAAGTGTAGTGCAAAGTATCTGCGCCACCAGGGAGCGCCCGCGGCACGACAAAGGACGCCATGACACTTTATTACTTTGACGCTTGCGACTTAGCTCGCTTATCGACTCATCGGTGGAATTATTGCTTTCGGAACCAATCATTGCGGGTTCAATTCTCGGATCGATATAAATATATTATATGTGTATATCTTATTGATATTAATTTCGAGTTCGAGAAAACCGCCAATCCGTTTTGATGAAGTTTAACGTCAGCTTAATTATGAAAATTCGTCAGTCTATATGAATAAGTTTTACAGGAACAACAAAAGATAAGTTGTCTTTCATGGTTTGAAATTTTTTTGTAAAACAATTCTTACTTTAGGTATAAAATGAGGTATTTTTGAGGTAAATACGAAAAATTCCATTGGATACCCTTTAAGATTATTCGTTAGATGAAATGAAAAATGAGAAGTGAGAAAAAATTAATTATGAATTCTGAAACATAGGCTGAAAATATATGAATTGTGAAAAAAACATCATATCTAGTATTAGTGAAAGCAAAACAAACATAAAAACATATGGTCATAGATACATACATGCATAGAATACATAATATAAGGTGTGAGCCGAATACCGACAATATATGAATTTGAATAATGCAGAGTTGTGACTTTCATAGCGAAAATAGTGGTACACAAAAAGTAGTGAATTTATGGAAAGGAATGTAATTCTATAAAACAGTTTCTCTTCGCAACTTTTCTTTTATTGAGGTAAGAAATGTACAATATATTACGTACATTCTCTCTCTGAATATGAGTTGAATACGATGCTAGATTTATCAAGATTTATTTTACGTAATAAGGTAAATCTGAACAATTAATTATGGTTTTCTTAAAAGGTTGATAGCGTTCTATGGCATTCGCTTACTGCACTGTTACATCAGGCCAACGGAGGCTTCTATACCGATGTGAAGCCTGGACTATAAAAGAGGATATAAGAAAACGTATAGAAGCATTC
Organism: Baronia brevicornis; assembly: GCA_031353405.1. Taxonomy (NCBI): domain Eukaryota; kingdom Metazoa; phylum Arthropoda; class Insecta; order Lepidoptera; family Papilionidae; genus Baronia; species Baronia brevicornis. The sequence continues at coordinate 105,868 of JASFAT010004670.1, read as the reverse complement.
GAACGGTGGCTTTATAAGCGCATGATGTCTATCTCGTGGATACAAAAAGTTACAAACGTGGAAGTTCTACGACGAGTTGACCAGAAACGCAAGCTTTTGAAAACCGTTACAAAGGAAAGGTTAAAAGGAAAATTACTTATCGAGGATACCTGTTTCGATATCCTATATATGAGCTCCTGCAACTTATAATGATGAGAAAAGTTACCGGAAAAAGGAAAGTTGGTCGTAGAAAAAAGTCGTGGCTAAGGAATATCCGAGAGTGGACTAGCATAGCGAGTGCTGCCCAACTTTTTAGCCTCACTGGAGATAGAGAAAAGTATTTGGAGCTGACTGCTAGCTAAAGCTTCACTAGTTTCAGACACAGTAAGAAGAAGAAAAAATTCTTTGACAACGTTAATTTAACAAATAAATGGTGTATACTATTGATTTTTTTTTGTTAATTTGAAGGCGCGAAAGATTTATAATATTTTGTCATAGAATTTTTACTTAATAGAAAAATCGAGAGTAGCGGAACTGCCGCCTTCGGAGTCAATGGTCGTGGGTTTGATTCCGGCATCGGGATAAATATATGTATTTTTTTTATATAAATATTCACGCCTACCCCCCGCAAGGGGCAGATACCACAGAGGAGACCATCCGCTACCATTCATCGCACCGAAACCGCTCTACATTGGTCGCTTCTTGCCCTCGTGAGAATCAGGACGTGATGGGTGGCGAACCACGTCGCCGTCATTTTTCAACAAATTAGGTATATTAATTCGTCTTAGTAAATCCCACGAGCCGCAAGGGAGGATCGAGGTCAGCCCCAGCAGAGCCCTGCATGCTGAAGTAAGGCACCATAATATCCGAGGGTCATACGTACCTCCTACAGATATTTATACCGAGTCTGGTAACCCCGCCAATATGCATTCGACATGTGTGACAAGTTCAAGTTAACATCCGTTCCTCCAGAAACGGGGAGGCTCGTGCTCAGGAGTGGGTATACGATGGTAACCGAAAACCACGAGCCATGGACATCCGCACCGATAGAAGCCTCATACGCGCATTGCTCGTAAATATAATACATAGTGAAAAAACATATATATAAAAATCATAATATAATATATTTAAAGATTTATACACATTATAAAAACAAAAACGTAGGATACGGGATACAAATGTGGGAATTTACTTTTCGAGAAACTCTTCATTCCACTACGTATTTTTCCTTCCGATTAACTTTGCGCGCCCCAAGATAACACAGAAAACCCTCAAGATCCGAAGTCAATTCAAGTCTATTAAGCGGTTCATAAGAACTCTAATATTCTTCTGTAGCGTCTACTTTTTATCTTGTTAAAACACTATTTTCTTCGAAAGCTATAAAGGAAAACTTAAAAAGAAAAATCTAGATCTCAGTTCGTTGAAACTTAAATTGAATTGTACGAATATTATTTCTGCCTGAGTCTACTGATGAATGATGATGACAATTTATTGTTTTAGTAACAAATTATCTGTATATAACGTGGACGCTGACAGTCCGTCTGCCTCGCTAGATGGTGCTACGATCTGCGCAGGGTAGCTGGCAGAAACTGGATGTGTGATGCCGAAGATCGGATCTAGGTGGCGCTTCTTGTGGGGAGCCTATGTACAGCAGTGGACTACCGCAGGCTGTTGATCGATTGATTGAAATAAGAATGTTTAATATAAATTTTAGATTTAAACTCTGTGATAATTTAAAATTCATATTAAATATTCATGGTGATTTAAATAAAGTTAACATGTGTTTCTATTTGTTTCAAAAATTAATTGCGTGATGCTGGAGATCGGGCTAGGTGGCGCTCCTTGGGGTTGCCTATGTCCAGCAGTGGACTGCGGCAGTCCACTACTGGATGTTGATTGATTGATTGTATATAGAGTGTCTAATAGCAGAATTAGGATAGAACCATGTTTCTTATCTGTTCCTTGAAAGAACATCTTGACTTCAATTCACATACGTGGTTTCAACAAAATAACGCCACGCCTCACACTACTCGAGAGACTATGGAGCTTCTTTGTAATTTATTCCCTAAAAAATTAATTGCTCTTTTCGATGATATGCCCTGGCCACCCAGGTCGCCGGATCTCACCCGTATGGACTTTTTTCTGTGGAGGTACATCAAAAGTAAAGTCTTTGAACCAAACGCGAGGTTAACAGCAGCTCGATTTCCCTACTTCAGTGAGTGGTACAGAGTACTGTGACTTGCCAGCCGTACGGTTACGGCGACACACGGGATCTTTAGGAGGTTTTTATCTTCGTTTATAATTAAACTCTTCTAAATTATTGTAAATTGATTTATTAATGTATCATTACACATTTTATAATAATTATATTCTGTAATAATATTCTAATATTACATTTTATATGAATGAATTTCACTTTTTTTACGCGATAGGAGGACAAACGAGCAAGCGTGTCGCCTGATGGAAAGCAATCAACGCCGCCCATGGACAACCGCGACACCGCAGGAGTCGCGGAAGCATTGCCGGCCTTTTAAGATTCATTTTTTGATTTCCCTTTTCACTTTACATTTTATATTCAATCTCAATTTCTTATGCCGGACAGGTGACATATCTATCGAAAGACGTCAGTCGAACTAATCTTATTGTTTTTATAAAATAATTTATTTCTTTTTTATTTTAAATGGTAAAATTACGAATCTCAAAAGAAGTAATATACTGTAAAATAATAAAAAAAGGTTTAAATATAATATTATATTGAAACATAAATATTCAAATAAAAAGTTTTAATACATTTATCAATGTATCATTACAGTACTGAGGTTAGATTCCAAGAGTTTGCACGATGTGGCTGTCGGTCAATATTTAGACGAAATAATTTTTAAAAAATAAAACCCGCATTAGTCGTTTCCCTAAATTCCTAAACTCGTCTTATTATTTAATTTATTTCCCTTGCATTTATTCAATTATTTATTTTTGAAATCCCAATTCTGCCATTGAATATCCTGTATATAACTAAACGAAATTTGCAATTACCTACCTTAGTCATTACGTTGAAATAGTATTATAATTATCTTATTTGTCTTTATTAGTTGTCTGGAAGAAATAGCTATTAGCGATAAGACCGCCATTTGTATATAAATATTACAATTAATAATTGTATAACTCTCTTTTTTGTGTACAATATAGAATATATCGATCTATTTATAATTACGCTATTCCATTGGTTTAATGGGAAGGTACAGTATAAATCTTAATAGTCGATTAATTGAAACTAAAGCGATTCGCATTTAACCTTTGTAGATGTGTTGATCGCTTTATTGCGTGTACATGGTTGAACTTTGGAATCGAACAGCTTTGAGGTCTATGGATGCTTTAATAATGAATATTTGATGTGGTCGAGAATAAGCGATTGTAGTTTTAAACATAGTTCTAAGCAGTGGATTGATAAATTATAGACACCACTCGACTTTTACACAAACTTTTATAATTATGGGCACATATATACGACGATCAATTGGCTCAGTGGCGCGGCACCTCGTCCACGGATTCAATGGTCACGGGTTCGACCCCCGGAATAAATATATGTATGGCCTAGAGATATTTATTCCGAACCTGGTAACCTCGCCAATCCATATCAATATATATATATATATATATATATATATATATATATATATATATATATATATATATATATATATATATATATATATATATATATATATATATATATATATATATATATATATATATATATATATATTATTTAAATATTTGTGTGTGTGTGTGTGTGTGTATTTATTTATATAGTTTTTGTACCTACTTTTATCTTTTACATCAACCCAAAGGTTAACTGGCAGAGTATTCTTTCCGGCATTAAGTTCACGTTTGTATCAAAATGTTTATATTAAGAAAAAAATAAATAAAGATAATATACAATATTACATATTATCTTTATTTATTCGAACTAATGACCAGTCAAACTTACTTTGCTAAGGTCCGCAAACACATATGATAATATTGTGTTTGCGAAGAATTGTATAGAAAATTACAAGTCTAATTTATAAATTAATAGTTACTGAGAAACTGTTAGGAAATCCTCTAACACGTTATGAACACTACCATTTTTCACAACAAACACAACGCGTTCCGCCACGACACTAGATATACCTAGGTGTGTAAGTTATATTATTTTTCAATTGCAAATATTATTAGTTTCATTTGTATTTGCGGATCTTAGCAAATTAAGTTTGACTGGTCATCTTTGTAATTAATTTCCGCAAAGTAACGCCTGTCTACATCAATTATAATATATTACTATTTCTTGGATACACAAAAAATATATTGATATATTACTATTATATTCGTCTCTCTTCTTTTTCGTACACAAAAAATATATAGACAAAGTTTTTTCATTACTTTTTTTAAATTGTTTTGTTTTTAATTCAAATTAATGACAAATATAACGATTACGGAACCAAATGCTATAGCATAGCTACTATAGAGAAATCGCAATTTTTCGAGTCTTCGGTAAAGCTGAACCGGTCGTGTTAGAAAATATATCTTCATTGTACTGTATAACATTGTACAAAACAATATTGTTGTTAAGAATATTTATATATTATAGTTAGAGTGTAATTGAAAGTAGGTACGTATAAAGTTATCCATTATTTTAAAAACAATTAGCAAAGTCATCTCAAAGGTAAAAGCATCAAGGCTTTAAAGCAAAAATACTTAAATATCGCGCAGGCAAAAGGGATGTTAATCTCTTGCCCATCATCCCTTCAGCTACATGACTTGATTGATAGTCAAACGGAACTTTCTAATAGGGAACGCTTCGAAACTTGAAAATTGCTCGCTACTTTCTTATAGACTTTGAGTTTGTTTAGTTACCTACATAAACATGTAAAGGGTTAATTTGAGATTGGTTTAAAGTTGAAAACCTTTTTGTAGTAAGGAGGAAGGTGTATTCATAAGGAAGTATGGCACAACTAAAAATAAAAAAATAAATTTTTCCAACAAATTATCATTCATGGATGGTATTATATGTAAGTTTTTTTTTTTAAATTTATAGTTTGTATTTGTTTTTGGTAGGAAATAAATTTAACTAAAATTTTTCGACAAAGATATCTTTGTACAAAAATCTGGTCGCTCTCCATGCTTTAACTGTATTTCTTATTATGTAATATATAATGACGATCTAAGGGGTTCAGTTGAGAAGCTACTAATAAAAAGAGAGTTATTAGCTGTCGCAGGTTTGAGTCCCGTACCGAATAAATATATATATGACGTTATAGTCTTTATTCCGAGTGTGGGTGCCTCGCCAACTCGCCTTAGATGAGTGTCCATTCCTTCAGAAAATGGGAGGCCTGTGCCCAGCAATGAGACAAATATCAGCTATATTGTTATTGTTATGTATACATATGTAACGTAATAGAATGCATGAACTCCTACTTAGTCGTTGATTTATTTTAAAAATGTGGAACTTCCTTAGACTAAGGGACCCATTCTAAGTGCAAATCATTTATAACATGGACTTTGCACAATAAAAATGCCTTAAATGTTTACGTAAGTGCTTGTTTAAATCTCACTTAAGCTTAATAAAAATGTCTTGTTGATAAGAAGGCGTACATCGCAGACTTTTGACACAATGTTTTAAAAATAAAACGAAAAGATCCTAAAATAACATTTTATCTATTTTATTTTCCTGTCTGCCTTAAGAGTATTTTATTTGTGAAGGCTAAAATTCTCGTGTGAGAAACTAACCTCAATAACGAATGTAAATATTTATTTGGTCTATATTATCCCTTGTTATTTCCTGAACGTCTCATTTTTCACACAGATCAACTATTATATACAAAAATTTAAACATATCTAAGCATTTTTCTCGGATTATCCCTTTTCTAAGGTGTACAGAAGGTTCGGGGATTATTTAAATATTTTTAAAAGCGCTTTAGAAAATCCCAGGTAGTAGACACGTGTGATTTTCTAAAACACCTTAAAATATTTATTATATAATACTTACATTTATTGATATATGACTATATGACATCTCTTTTGCATGCCAAAATGGCATATATCATATATATACAATCGTGGCTAAATTGGAGAACACTTATTAATGGAAAATCTTGATTTTATGCAAATAAACAAATTATTATTATTATTATAAATAAATATGGGCGCAAGTTATAATACAATAAAGGTTTAAAAGTATCCAATTATAGACTATACGTTTTACACGTACGTCCTAATAAAGATTATAAGTGAGAGAGGAAAGTGGAACTTTTCCCGCCAATTTACGTCAGTGACGTTGAGTTTTTAATCCATTTTCGTAATCTTATATTATTATCAGTTATATTGTTTAATTGCAGTGGCTTATTATACAATATAGTTTGATTTAGGCATATAAGTGAAGTGATATGAAATAAATACGTATATCGTGACTTTCTAAGTTGACTGAAAAACTCCATAGAAGCTTTTGGTAGAATGGCCACCATTTTGTCAAGACGTAGAGTGAAAAGCTGACTAGTTACATTATAAGAAATTTGATATTGTTGTATTTTACTTGACACTGACATAATAGTTATAACTAATTGCCATGAAAGGAAAGTGAAACGTTTTCCGCCAATTCACATCAGTTACGTGTGTTTTTATTGCAATTTCAGAATCTTATCTTATTATCACTTATATTGTTTAATTCTAGTAGCATACTGTACTATATAGTTCGGTTAAGGTAAGTGGGGTGAAATGAAATACGAATAAATGCGTGTATCGTGACTTTTTTAGATGACTGCGCAATTCTATATAAGGTTTTGGTTAGGGCCACTACTTCATCAAGATTTAGCGTGACAACCTGACTGGTATATTATTAATGGAGTCAGGCGTTACTTTGCGGAAATCCATCACTATGTGGACAGTCAAAAGTTTTACTTAGCTAAGATCCGTGACAAGCAAAACAATAACAGAAAATTAATAATATGTGTTTTTCTGCTGGATGGTAGCTTCGCCTTGCTGTCCATCAGTTTGTATTAACTTCAGTTTGTATCTTCTCAGTTACGCCCGCAGGTTGACTGGTAGAGAATGCCCAGTGGCATTAAGTTCACCTGTCCACCTCCATCCGCTACGATCCCGGCACACTCTCCCTACTTCCTCCACACTCATTCATCTTTTCATCCACATTTATCGTAGCGAAACGGCACTCCATTAATCGCTTCTCGCCCTCTTAGGAATCAGCAGCACGTGACGGATGGCAAATCACGTCGCCGTCATTTTAACAAATTAGGTTTAATATAATTTGTCATATTGAATCCCACGAGGATGGGATGGAGGATGGAGGTCAATCACAGCAGAGCCCCGCAAGCTAAGATAAGGCACTATATAACCCGGGAGAGCCGATCCCGGGGCGGTCGGCACGCTTGCGATTAAGCTCGCCCCTAACCACGCATCCATTGGCACGGCAGACCATTAATTGGCGGAGACGAAGGGAAAAGGATAGAGAAGAAATGAAAGGGCAGGGGAAAGAAAGATGGATGTGGACAGGATGATAGGGATACGATACTACCGCAACGGAAGAAAAGTTTATATAAATAAAATAAATAAACAAAATGTAACAAAAAGAAATGAAGAAGGAAAACCATGTTCTCGTTAATTGAATATAAAATGCTGCAAATAGAAATTTATTCCTGACATCAGTACAAGCACCAAATCGGTTCGATGAGAGTGGATGCGAATTTATACGATCGAGGTACGATTTGATTTTGAAGCGTTGATAGCTGCACGCGTTTCGTGTATAAATAAAATTTACAGATTGTGAGGTCGATGAACGCTTGTGCATATTTAAAACTAGCCCTTGCCCTTGACTTTGTCCACATGGAATATTAAATATTTATCCGAACTGAATTATGTTTTTTGGCATAGATGGCAAACAAGCGTCGTAGAGCCACGCTGAAGACGAATACTTTGTCAACAATGCCATAATATTTGTCTGTAGCATAAAAGGGCCGGCTCGCTCGGGGAAGTACCACACTCCCGCAGAAAACCGGCACCGGCAACCGGTCTGAATGGTAGCTTACCTGGACTTCGTACAGTGAGCAGCTGAGTTCCGAAGGCCCAACACACTCCCCCTCCCACGAGCCGCAAGGGAGGATGGAGGTCAGCCCCAGCAGAGTCCTGCATGCTGAGGTAAGACACCATAGTACCCAGGGGAGCCCGATCCCGGGAAGTTCGGCACGCTTGCGACTTAGCTCGCCCTTAGCCATGCATCCTTTGGCACGGCTGACCGTGGATTGGCGGAAAATACTTTTGTTGTGGTTAAAACCAATTTTGGTATTAACCGGCTTTAAATCCAGGACCCTTGGCTGGAAATCGTGTCTTCTATTTGGTGAGAAAATATAAGTATATTATATATGTAATTCATCGATAGTGGCAGTCTACTCGACCCTGCTGTGGAATTGGTAATTGCACTATATTTCATTATTATGCCAACCATAAATCTTTGCTATCTCATTCTACTCAGGCGTTTTACTAGAAATTTTCAATTATCTTTTTTAAAATAAATGGAGTATTTTACAAAATATAGATATTGAAAACATGTTATTTATTTTATTGTTACCTTGTTCTGTTAATTGGTAATTTAAAATATCAGGGCTCAGGCTTATGTATGTTCATGTTCAAATACATCCAAACAACTGACATTACAACTTTCTCTAGAGCAATTTGCTCTGAATTTTATTTGTACTAAAATATAACATTTTATGATAGGCTTTAATGGAGGCATTAAGCAATTCTACGTGCGTCTACTTGTTTAGTAGGGATTGGTATTAGATTTTTATTAGTATTTATTATATATTTATTTTACATTAAATATATTTTTTTAAATATATTATTTATTTAAATATATAACAAAATTCGTTAAAAACTATCTATTTATTGAAGGATTATTTTGAGAGTTCGTTTCATAAATAGACATACAGTTAGATTTTTTAAAAAAGTAAATTAAAAATTTTCTTAAAACAGTTTTCAGTAAACCAAAATATTGATAATTCATCAGTAATTATTATGCAGAGATCATTTTACTTTCTTTAAATAGTATGAAGTTAATAATTGACTTTTTTATTAATAAATATTTACATTTGTTTTATTTACATTTCTTTCCTTTAATGAAAGGATAGCAGATATACTAAACTAAAAAAAAATATATTATCCGACGAGGATGGGTTTCGTTTCATAAATAGACAGACATACAGGTTGAAGATTAATTTTGCGTTATATATGGAAATAGTATGTTTAAAAAAAGTATTTTTTTTAAGTTTCGTTAAACATTTATTTGTAAACAAAAATATAAATTGATTCATCAGTAATCATAAGGTAAAGACTGTTTTATACTTTATTTAAATATTTCTATTTTCAAAGATAATAAATTGACTTTTGTATGAACAAACTTTTACATTTGTTTTAATTATTTTTCATTCCTGTTATGAAAGGATAGCAGGATACTATACGAAATTATAAAACAAAACATATATGCGACGAGGATGGGATTCGAACCCACGCGTGCAGAGCACATTGGATTAGCAGTCCAACGCCTTAACCACTCGGCCACCTCGTCGTGTGCCACTTGGGTCAATTTATGGATTTGTTGACAAGAGAAAATTCACTATTGTTAATTATTCATAATAAGGTACAACCGTTCCTTATTCATGAATTGTTAGCATTCATAATTGATTCGAAATCGTGACCACATAACCTGTTTTTGAGCGTGTGAAGTATAATACAATAATTTTAATGTTTTCTCACAAAATCAGAACCACATATTTTTTAAGGCCGGAATATTTTCCAAGTTTTGGATCGGGGATTTGATTCCTACATTGAAATAAATAAAGGAAGGATCCGAATTATACGATTGCATGGTTATTATAGATTGTACAGCAGTTTTTATGTTATAAAAATTTTACAGATATTCTTGTTTTTTTATCCCTTCTTTCAATCAATATGGCTTCTACAGTATATCCTCAGTAAATAACATTGAAATCTGTCATATTTATTGAATACATGCGTACTTATATATTATATACGATGTGAAGGTTATATCTTGTGATATTTTCTACTTGAACTTTTGTAAAAATATAGTACTTTCTTGACACACCTCCTACATTGTTATACGGCTTCTGTGTTGAGTTGAGTTGAGTTACACTTGGATCGCTCCTTTCTTGTAAACAAATAAGATGCTTCTAGAAATTTTGTAGGTGTTATCCGTCTGGTTTTTTTTCATGCAGTCCATTTTGGAAAATTGGATATTTAATTTAATAAAAAATATCTGCATACAATACATATATTTACCTCAAGCGGGAATCGAACACGAAACTATTGACTTCATAAGCTGCAATCTCGTTCTCTCTCTCTGCTTAGTTAATTAAGTTTTGATATTTGTAACTATGGTTTCCCTCCACCACCTCCCTTGTGGTAGGATATCGTTCTCATCAATAGTCCAATCATCAACAGCCTGCGGCAGTCCACTGCTGGACATAGGCCTCCCCTATGGAGCGCCACCTAGCCCGATCTTCGGCTACACGCATCCAAATCTAGTCCAATGGAAGCTACGAATCCACGACAGTAGATCGTAAGTACAACCCTTATCAACTGAACTACTGGTGCTTTTTTTACAGCCCATATATTAGTTACAGAACGGACGTTAACCCACCACGCTTGTCCTATGCGGATTGGCGGGGTTACCAGACTCGGAATAAATATTTGTAGGTCATACATATATTTATTCCGATGCGGCGATCGAAACCGCGACCATTGCCTTCGTGGGGGGGGGGGAGTTGCGCCAATTGGTGCTTACTTTACTTTAAATCTTAGTAATGAATTACTAAGATATATATATATATATATATATATATATATATATATATATATATATATATATATATTAATTGCATTTATTCATTTACCTAAGTTATTTCAGCAAGCAATTACTTTAGACGCAATTGTCTAAGTTGCAGGTATACGATTAAACTCCAATTACAACGTAGATATACCACTCTACGGGGGTTAAGTGAAACCGAGTTAAGCTGAAGGACTTGGGTGTGCCTGCCATTTCGCTCATTACTTATTAAGGAATTCATGCTTGAGATGCCGGCGAATTACAAAAGTGAATACTTTACGTGTTGGTATTTAGTACAATTAAGTATTATGCAGCCTACGGTAAAATACCGCCATGAAAAGAATATTTTATTTAATTAGAGATTGAGTATTTAATATCCTAGAAAAAAATAAGTACATGAAGAATATATTTTATTTGATTCTTCTTCTTTTTAGAATGCATCTCTCACTAGATCTAGAACATGATTTGATTAGAGAGTTTCAATTATATTATTAAAGTAGCAATATAAATGCAATTAAAATTTATTTTACAAAAATTAAATAAAAAGATAAATTGCAATTATCCATTAAAAGAGTGATGGGAGTGGATGAAACAATAAAAATATGCCGAGATCGTAGCAGATGGAGATCTGTGGTCTCCGCTTACCCCTACAGGAAACAGTCGTGATGATATGTATGTTATATACATATATTAGTTAATTGCTTTTTAAAAATTAGCGTACATCTTAGGATTTAGTATTTTTTTCTAAAGAAGACTATAAACAGTAAAGTTATCAATATTCTTTTTTAATACTTCAAGTAAGTTAAATATTTCTAATGAACAAAAATAGAAGTAATTAAATGACATATTACGAAGAAGAAGAAATTTAAATAGCTTTATTTGGTACGGAATATTGCTGTGAACTGTATATCCCTAGTATAAAACCATTACAGCTTAATTGGCATGGTTAACAAAAACTCTAGTAAAATTAACTAATCTTTTTAAAAAAGTAACTCCGTATTATTTACAAAACTTCATATATATATATATATATATATATATATATATACATATATATATATATATATATATATATATATATATATATATATACATATATATATATATATATATATATATACATATATAATTCATAAAATTTATTCTGTTATTAATTTGTTGTAGTTTTTTTATTTAAGCATTTTTGTCAACCAACCAGTAACAAAAAATGTTTCAATAAAAAAAATTAAGTAATGGTACATTATTATTACACTAGAAACTCAAAAAATACTTACCTAAGTGCAAGCCCGTCAACTCTGTCTTCACTAGCGATGCTAGATCTGGGCGAACTACCAAGCCGACTGCTCGCCGATTTCCGTCGCAATTCATGAGATTCCGGTTCATCCTTATTTGTGAAGGAGATTCGAGGCGCATGAGCGCGAAGACCACAAACCTTATGGCCAGGGATGCCACGGCACAAGAGTTGACTTTGTGTGATATCTGCAAAAAAAAACACGGTTATTTATCTCATTATAAATGTCGTTACATGACATCTCTGCTAATTTTATACGAAATCATCATCATCATCATCAAGGCATTACAGCTGCGGGTGGGTCTTAGTCTGGCCCAGTAAATTTTCCCAGTCGGATCTTCGTTTAGCTTTTTCCCTTCAGCCCCTCCTATAATAAAGAGGTGATTTTATAAGGGTCTATATTTGTATATTTGTCATATCAAACATTCATTTGAATAAATAAGTAATTCTTAACATAAAAAATATTACCAACATACTTCAAACGAGAAAAGACAACACACATCGACGTACGATCCCGCGAAATCCTGCTCGTACATAAACAATTTTTTCAAAGCGCATCGGAAATGGAGCAACTATTCCCAATATCGAAATGAGAGCAATAATAAAATTCTTCGCCAGATGTTTTGCTCCACTTTGCGCGTGAAAGGTATTTAGAAAGTATTTGTTCACTAAGGGCCATATCTGATTGAACATTCGGTATAATTGTAAATAAAAATAGATCAAAAAATTAAAAATGGTTTAATTACCACATTTAAAGAAAAAATTGGGGATTAAAAGAACCCAAATAAATTATACATTCGGTATAATAGGTTTTATTATTTTTTAATTAATGCTTTTTTCACCTAGTATAATGTATGAGATTTGTCAAAACCAATCAAATGTGCCCAAACTCGAGGGGATCACTAGTAACTATAGAAGAATTCCACTGTCCAACACCTGACAGACTTCGCAATCAAACTGAAATTATCATAATGTATACAACATTCACACAGGGAACTCAATGTTTATACAAAACTTCATAAATTCTTACAAAGGTTGAGTAGAATTATTTGAAAAAACCGTCGAAAAATTTAAAACAAACAAATATGTCATTTATCAAGAAAGCGAAAAATATTGTCCGCAAAATATCCGCGAATGAGCAAATGGGTTACTTTATTATTAGGAATCACCGTCATCCATAAAGTTCTACAAAACCAAGAACACCGCAGATGTATTACGTCTCTTTCATACATACATGCATATGATCACGCCTGTTTCCCGTAGGGATAGGCAGAGACCACATATCTTTATCTGCTACGATAGGATAAGTGTATGAGTAATAGAAGTGAGACAGTATTAGGGGAAGAAGAAAATAATGGAAGTAAAAAAGAGTAAGGTCTTTGAATTTCTGCACTCCTAGTTAGTGAATGCAAAATGAAACGCGATAACAAATTAAATTGCTTAACTCCGATTTTTTAAAAACGATGTTTTTGGTGGAGCTGTCCCTACCACTAATAAGTACTCTCTATCTCTTATAGCAATCGGTAACAATAAAAGAAAAAATCTCTTATTGCCAGATAGGGCTATGGTAAGATAAATGTCAGAATAATACGGATGCAATGTAATATGACAGTGCGAATACAACTCGAAGTATAACTGAATACTTTCTTGTTAGCTTAATTTAGCTAATATTTATATATAAGCTAAAGCTAATATATTCGAGCCTAACCTTAGCGTACAATTACGGTTCGATGGATGATGGTATGACTTCCCCGGGCAAGCCGGCCCATTCATACTACAGACAAATAATATGCCATTCTTGACAAAGTATTCGTCTGCAGCGTGCACCTCTCTACCACTTCTCGATACTCGAGTATTGACACTCGAATAAATGTTTAATGAATTATCAATATATATTGAGACTAGAAATCGCAGACTGTTTTTTTATTGCTAGCTATATATAATACATATATACTGATATATAGACGTTGCTGTTTATCTACCCTTAATATAGTGAAAACTGAATGCAATAATAGGTAAGACCAATTTATTATATATTGGAGGTATTTTTAAGTGAATGGAATTTAATTATAGTTGCAAATGTCAATGTTTACTAAGTTAGGTACAACGGGATGGCATTGCATTTATATGTTCTAAACATCGAGTCCGTGCCCAATATTTTGAATACCAATGAATCTTATCAACTTAGACCCAACCAGAGTTATAGTTTTAATAGAGTGACGGTCCGAATAATTGAATTTAGCTGTTTAGAATTTAAATTATGTCACACAACATAAACACATAATTTGTAACGCCAGCCATGATAATAAAGTTCTTGTTGTAGATATTGCTAACTTAATGCATTATCAAAATGATGGTAAATTATCATTATATAAATATTTTACCAGCCCACATATGTATCACTGCTAGGTAAAGAGACCTTCTCATTTCTGGAGGTATGAATATTAACCTACCACACTTGTCAAAGGAGAATTGAGAGGCACCCAGACTTAGAATTATCACCCGTAAGCCATACATACATATGTTTATTCCGATGTCAGGAGTCGAACCCACGATCATTGGCTCCGAAAGCCACTCGCCACTGAGCCAATTGTTATATCATCCCATCAATACTCATATATAATTTGTTTCATTAATTTAATACTAAAATATAGGTGCATACAATCGTTTTTACTAATTAACATCAACACAGGAAACAAACACATGTTTGGCTTATACAAATTTGAACTTGGGCGGCCCTTTGTCTTTTTTATGGGATAGGAGGGCAAACGAGCAAGCGCGTCGCCTGATGGAAAGCAATCAACACCGCCCATAGACAACCGCGACACCGCAGGAGTCGCGGAAGCGTTGCCGGCCTTTTAGGTATGTATAGGCTTGTTTTTTGAAGGTTCCTATGTCGTATCACTTCGGAAAGACCGCCGAGGGTAGCAGGTTCCACAAACTGGTGGTGCGTGGAAAGGAGTTACGAGAAAAACGCACCGTAGTAAATCGCCAGTCATCCAGATGGTGGGGATGAAATTTTCCTTTACGGCGAGATGTTCGGTTTTAGAATTCAGCGGCGGGAATTATTCCAAACAATAAAATAAACAAATATATTATATACGGCCGCCTAAGTCCAAGCTATTTGAGTCATATATGTATATGAATATTTATAGAACAATAAAATGGAATGTAAAAGGATTTCGGTGCAATAATGTATGAAATTGTGGACCGTCCTCACTTTCGTTTCGGCTTTCGTCCCTCGGGCCAATTTCGATATGAGACGGACTGGGTGTTATAATCAAATTCCTTTCAACATTTCAGAGAATATCTAAACTTATATGTGATACGATCGTGATATATAATATAAAGAACACAGAGGGGAATTTGTTTGTAGTACCGTCGAAAAGGATATGACCGGATTTTTACAATGCAATGTAAAGAATATTGAAATTGAACTTTCCTTTGGGATAATGCTCTACTTGTAAATATTTTACTAGTATTAATTATACATTTATTTACGAAGAAATAATCAATAATCGACTTTTGTTTTTTATGTATCTAAAGTATTCTGTATTTGTAATATTATTATTTTATTTTAATATAATTAATTTACTAATCGCTACACATCGCTAATTCATACGTAATATACTAGAACAGCGCACCAATAGTAGTGTGCTATCTCTGTCATGTAATTGCATATACACAATAAGGATAGAAAATCTTAAAGGTCAAGGCACATTGCCTTTGCACAAGAATTGAAATTTATTTTCGATCATTTACTGACATTCTTATATTTCGTTTGGTACTGACAAATAAGCATGTCGGTAAATGACAGAAAATAAAGTAAAATAAAAAATTGTGATAATTTATTTAGTTATACCTGCCAATTGAAATAAAAAAGCTGTTTTTTTCTCTGTTAATTTGATGATATTATAAACTGCGTCTGTGTAATTTTTAGAGAAACAAACGAGACTTAACAAGATATAGTAAGTATATAGTAAGTACAAGATATAGTAAGTAATTCAAGGTAAGAATTTTGTTATAACGACACTACGTTTCATAATTCTGTACACAAACCTCTTAGGAATTATTAAAAATGAAGCCCATCTACTCAACGCAAGTGACAAACATAATTTAACACCATTACGGCAGCCATTTCAGCTTTCGTGAATATAAGAAAATTATTTTTAGTACTAAGTGAAAACGTTCTCTACAAACATACGTGTTTATATTATTTAACAGTTTTCTTCTGACTGATATTGTTACAGCAACATCTTTTGAAATAGAAATAGAACAAAACTTTATTCATGACACCTTTTTTTTAACAATAACTAAAATCAGGATCATTAACTGCGCGATCACAGAAGAACAGAACAGAAAACTCGCCACACAGAAAAATTTCATCCCCACCACGTCAGTGAGTGGCGATACGGTGTGTTTATTCTGAAACTTCTGTCTAGGCACTCCGTAAAACCAGCGGACTTCAGCTAGCCTAGCACATAATATTTTCAAACAGTTCTGCAATGCCTATGGTGTTCGGATAGGCCCAATTTCTTTCTCCTTCCTTTATTGTCCTTTTCTCCTCCCATTACTTTCATCTTCTGCTTCTATCGAATCTGTTTTCTCCTCTCATTATTCACATCCTTATCCTAAGCTAACATTGCATTTACAGTGGTGTTAGTATTTTGGATATCAATTGGCGGAGCTAGTTGTTTACTATCACATAATTCAGTAGTTTGTTTGCCTAGCTATTCCTTCTCCGATTATTCTCTTTTCCGTTTGAAAAGTATTCAACGAAACATGTTATAAATGGTGTTAGTATTTTGGTTATCAATTGGCGGAGCTGGTTGCTTACGATCACGGAACTCAAAAGCTTGTTTGCTTATATATGCCTTATCCGCTTTTTCTCTTTTCCGTTTAAAAAGTATTCAACGAAATATGTTATAAAAGATTAAAAATATATTCAAGGAACTACAGTAAAAATTGACCTATGATTCCAATAAAAATAGAATCACTAAAAGTATTATAATAGACAACAGTTCACAAATTTGTTACAATCTGTATGAATATTCATATAATAATTTGAATTGGAAACTTTGCGAGTAAAATTCAAATTATTCGGTTGGCAAATGCTACGTACGTATAACGAAAGCATTCTTCTTTAAATTTCATTTAAAATGTCAATATGTATGTAGATTACATTGAGGTTTTGGCTTCCGTTTATTTAGACAGTCAAAAGTTTTTTTTTTACTTAGCTAACAAGCTCCGCGACAAGCAAAACAATAACAGAAAATTAATAATGTGTGTTTTTCTGCCGGATGAAGTGGATTTATTTGGAACTTAAACCAGAAACTTACCGAAAATCGGCCATCAATTCTCCACCTATCAACCACTACACACAACAACAAACACTAATTGCCACTTTTCCATCAAGATGGAAAAGTGTCATTGTACGCGTGGATTGGACACGTGTTTTGCCCCAACACGAGGCATCTTCAGGAATTGTAGACTCTACGGAAGACAACCGAAAAGGTTTCTTCAACTTTTCGGTTGTTATTAATTTTCTGTTATTGTTTTGCTTGTCGCGGATCTTAGCTAAGTAAAACCTTTTGACTGTCCATATAGTGATGGATTTCCGCAAAGTAACGCCTGACTCCATTAATAATTCCGCTTATTTATTTATTAATTAAAACAAAATACACAGCACATCTGATAACACAACTAACATAATAATCAAACACTTATAGAGCCAATAACTGATTTATATTTTACTGTCTTGAATTGTAAAAAGGTATTAAAATATACTTCTGATAATTTTCATAAAAATATCCAAGCAAATATATAAGGTTTATAAGTATCATATAAAATATATGTAGATAGATACTCTACGATATTCCAAGTGTTGAAGATTCAAATTGAGTACTTTAAATATAACTTTGTCTTTTTGTCTGTACTTCATGTAATCATTTTGTTGTTACAATTCGTTGGCCATTGTTGTGAGTCCATAATACATTTTTGTATGGTATGTATTATAGAAAAAATATGTTCGCGCTCTTAGTGCTGTAGATGCTCGCTCGCGCTCGATGGTTGTTTACCATCGCTTGCTAGTTTACCTACTTCCTCCATAAATACGCCATACGTTTTAATACGAATAGACATACGAGCTGTAGCTTGTTGTTAATCTTACTTTGAATGTTAAATTAAACAGTGGCCAGTTGTATTAGAATCGGAATAAAATCGATTACATTAGAATCATCGAGACTTCATCGAATATTCCTAACTGCTGGGGTCAGCGTGGGCATTTGAATAATATATTCATTTCCTTGCTCCGACATCGGAACAATTGTTGAAGGTATTATGTATTACAGCTGAAGATTGTAATAAATTTCTGCCTTTGTCAAAAATATTTCATACTGACTGCGAAGTTACCTGAAAACAACACCTACATGGAAGTATGAAATATAGTGTTTATTACGTAATCCTGAAATCTGTTCTTGATATTTAGTTTCAGTGTCATTATCCCACTAAATTGCACGGACAAGGATGCTACGATAGTGTTCGTTCTTCTAGAAATAGGAATGCCCAAATCCAGAAACCATTTTATGACACTTATAATCATCATCATCTTAAGACATAGACCTCACTCAAGGCGGCCACCGAGCCCGATCTTCAGCTACACGCATCTAGTCTCTGCCAGTCGCCTTGCGCAGGTCGTCGCTCCATCTAGCAGGGTCCCACACTACATCTGCCGAGTTGTGGTCTCCACTCCAGTACTCGTCTACTCCAACGATTGTCGGTTCTCCAACAAACGTGTCCAGCACATTGCCACTTCAGTCTGCTATCTTGAAGAGCTATGTCGGTGACTCTGGTTCTCTGGCGAATTTCTTCCTTTTGAAATCTATCCACCAGAGAAACTCCGAGCATAGCCCTCTCCATAGCCCTCTGAGCGACTTTGAGCTTGTCAAGGAGACGGATCGTCAGTGTCCACGTTTCGGCACTGTAGTACGGGCAGGACGCACTGGTTGAAAACTTTTATCTTCATTTATATTTATGATTTATATTTATTTATGTCACTTGTTAGATTATTTTCTTTTTGTTTTGTTTATCAATGTGTATATTATAATATTATTAAGGTTTTCATTTTAGTTATTGTATAAAAAGGTGTCATAAATAAAGTTTTTTTCTATTTCTTTTTCAGAAGTGAGACATATATGGGCTGTAAAAGAATGGAATCGAACAATTGAAAGAATTAAAATAAGCTTGTTTATCTAACTAAAATAACTTTCTTTATCTAACTAAAATAACCTTGTTTATCTTGCGTACACGGCATTATATTCTACCTACAATGCAAGTGGTCATAACGGCTACGCAATCCACTAATAAAATACCAGAGTCCGGTCCAAATAAACGTTTTATTACAGCGCAGTCACGCGTCTTAAGATTGGGCTATTTGTGGGGCCATTCAGGGTAATAGTTTAGGGACTGTACAGGGTAATATAAATAATATTTTAAGAATATGAAATAGAGGACAGCTTACATGTATGTATGTAAATACTCAACGCCTCCAATGGGCTGGCCACGTAGATAGAATGGATGAACTTACCAGCATAATATGGCATAGGCACCCAGAACTATGGCCTTTTGGAAACCGCAGCTCAACTGTAAAAGTTTACAGAGGTGGATCGACTGTGTTGAAAGGAGGGGCCCTAGTCGCATAGGAAATATTACCAAATAATTATATACACACAAGAAAAATTTACCAGCTAAAGAAGGAAAGCCAGGGTGCGGAACCAGGCGTATAACACTGTAGAGGACCAAGACCCACAAAGAGTTATAGCGTCACAGAAGAAGAAGAAGAACGACAACTTTATTATAGCGAATGCGGTGTTCCCACGGAGGTTGACATGGGGGTATTCAAGAAAAGAGCATGTGTTCTTTAAAAGCCTGGCAACACATCTGCGGCACCTCCGGTGATATGGGTATTTATGGACGGCGGTGATCGTTTATCATCCGCAAGCTCGTTTGCCTGCACTGCTATAAAAAAAGCTCATATTTTTTTATTAATAGCGTAAAGCGAAGTGCTATCATTATAAAAATATTATATTATATAACTGGTCATTAAAACATAACATAAAAAAGAAATATATTTTGATAAGAAAACAAAAATATTTATCTCATTACTACCTTCATCTTTTAAGCTTGTGAATTCAAATTCATTCGACCTTAGCTTTAGAAAATTATATAAATGGAATTCTGGAAGCTTAGGATTTCACTGTTGGTGATAAATGATTAAAATACATTAATAGTGTTTTTGGTTCTTGCGAAGTAATTTGATAGAAATCATTTAGGTCGTCGAACCAACGGATTAAGTTGCTAAATAGATACAGTAAATGTATATTTTGAAATAAAATTTCTTTTTGCAGATGCGCACTTAATGCCGGACGACATTCTTCACCAACCAACCTTTAGGTCAAGAAGAAATATATTGTCCAAGTACAAACAATAAAAATTAGTTTATTACTTTTATGTAAGTTAATCACCGATGACAATCAAATAGTTAAGTTATGTATTTAGATCTTTATGTATACGATAATTAATGAAATTTCTACGCCATAAGGAGGAAGTTGTGCTGCATTGACTGCCAACCTTCATAAGTTGGAGAGGCACTCTTAGAAGAAGAAGTACGCCATAAGTGGCAATGTGATGGAGCTGTTATACGACTTTTTCATCTTGTTATATACCTCATATTATACAAATAAAGAATTATTATTATCAACTTGTAATATTTGTACTAAAAGATAAGATCAACGGAGAGAGATTCATATTGACGGTGCGTGCTCATCTCAACATATTTGCATAATTCAGGTCTGAATTTTAATGACACGTTCCACCTTGCCTGTTGGGAGGCCGAGGCATATAGCCAACATGAATAATGAAGCATTAAACGTGATAATGTTAAGATAATATATGTTTCGGTTTTTATTCACGTTGAAGAATTTTATTAAGGCACTACTAACTTTATCCGCATTTTAAATATTTTTCTCAATTTCCGAATTTGGTGAATTTGATTTTGGGAAAATACTGTTTTCTTTCAATAAGAAAATCTTAGTTTAATTAAATTACAAATTCACCGAACACTTCAACCCAAATGGCGCAGTAGATTCGCTATTCGAGCCAAGAGTCGTACGTTTAATCCCTTTATTATTATAAAAATTCGTATGGACTAGTAATTTATTCTGAGTCTAGTTGTTTGCCCTTATCGTTGTGTGTTTATAACGATTTCTCAGAACCGGGGAATCCTAGTGAAGGGTTATGGAAGTAAAGCGTTTTATTCAATACCATCATTATATCATTAATTCTATAGTGCGCTTCTCTCGGAATTTCTTGCCGCGCACCACCACTCTGTGAAATCAGCTACCTTCGACGGTCTTTCCGAACTGATATGACATTGGCACCTTCAAAAAACAAGGCCACACATACCTAAAAGGCCGACAACGCTTCCGTGACTCCTGTGGTGTCGCAGTTGTCTATGGGCGGCATGATTGCTTGTTTGCTCTCCTCTCCCATAAAAAAACAGGCTAGCACCGCTTCCGTAGTTCCTAGGTTGCTGCGGTTGTCTATGGATGGCATTAGTTGCTTTCCATTAGGCGACACGCTTGCCGGTTTGACCTCCTATCCCATAGAAAATATTTGATAGGATTTCAATGCATAAGAAATATAACTAATATTGAAATGTAACATTACGAGTTTTTCTAGAGTAACTTAGCTGTAACAAATGAAAAGTTTAATTATAATATATGTGTACTAGCTTTTGCCCGCGGCTTCGCTCGCATGGAATTTGGTCTGCCACATTAAGTTTCGTGACAGATCATTTTAAATAAATATATATTTTTTGCTTAATTTATGGTTTACTATTTTAGTCATAGTGGCATATGCTGTCGCGGACTTTTATTTAGAACTATTTAATACAAACAATCCTACGGTACATCATCTTTGTGTAACTCCAATGGTTTAGACAGCGTACGCCAAGATAGCTCCCAGAGGACAGATTTTTATATAATATCTCCTTGGGATACTATTTTCTTTTAATAATATTATTTTAAGTCGTTCAATAAAGAACTTTTCTTATACCTAAATAAAAACTGGATTAATATTGTATTTTTACAATATTAATTCGCAACATAAGTACGTGAGACACGTACTTATATTGAGCAATTTTATCAAATGTAAAGAATACAGGGATAATGAAGTTGAAAAATGTCGTCCACATATTAAAGTAATGGGTTACATGACTTTCCTCTCATATTTTTGGTAAAGGGACTCAAGAGAGTGTATTTTATCACCTCATATTCTCGTATACGTGAGGAAATATGATTAAATTTCGGCGATCCAATACGGTGGGTTTTACCGAAACTTCATTCCACGCACCAGCACTCTGTGGAACTAGTTACCTCCTGAGGTATTTACGAACGGATACGACATTGGCACCTTCAAAGGACAAGTCTACTGAAATATATCTCAAAGGTTGGCATAGCATTTGTAGTGTCTATGGTGTTACTGATGTCTATGGGTGGTGTTGATTGCTTTCCATCAGACGACACGCTCGCTCGTTTGCCTCCCTATTCTATAAAATTAGTATTAAAAAATATGGAATAGATAGGCAACAGGCAAGCGGGTTATCTGAGAGTAAGCAACCGGGGCCGTCCATAAGCAGGTCATTATTTGTTCGTTGAGTTCCAGTTTATAGTATAATTCAAAAATCTACATCTGGGTCATAAAGATCTTTATTTTTTTTTTCAATGGAGATTCATAAAGAATTCTTTCAAGTGTCAATATTAAAAATAATAAACCCGAAATATCACCCGTCAGGTTTCCTGGTAGATTTCTGTGTTTCAATTATTTTTTTTACAGGTTGTAACAATTCCAAAACTCCCTTTGCGACTATAATTTATAAACTATTTTCTGAATCCACTTCAAGAACGTAGGAATACCAGTAAGCCACCGGCTGATATCCCACAATTCGTTAGCTATATTTACCTTTTTTGATTTCATTCCATACATTCCATTTGTAATGGAACTATAATGGTTGCCTGAAATAAATTTTATACTCTAATGTAGTTTTACAACACTATGGTTAATTTCCCTTGATTGTTCTGTTCTAGCGATTTGTTACGGAATTTAGTAATGGCAAAAAGGAAATTTCGCACGGTTGTGAGTTTTAGTGTAATTGCATAATATTATAAATTTATAGTAACGGCATTTAACATTTGAAAATATGTCAATGTCATTTAGTCTGAGTTAAGAATTAAAATGTTGCTTACAACAAGTTGAAATTTAATTAAATCCTGCCTCATCCTGTTTTTAAAACATATGTACTTCATGTTGAAAACTTTTTATTTGTTATATAAGTAGTAAAATATTTTTTTTTCATTTTTTATTTAAAATTTAATTAAAATTATTTACTTTGAATGTTTAAATTTCTCAGTTTAATAACATTATATAAGTTTTTTTTACACACAGATTTGTTTCTGGCTCGAGGTTTGAACTTTTGATTCACATATCTGCATACCCAAAGCTGTTTTATCAAAGAACACAGTTACTTGAACAAGATTTTAAATACAAGTTGAAGCGAAGCTATTTCTGAAACAAAAGTTGAGGCTAAGCTATTTCTGAGACGAATTTGAGGCTAAGCTATTTCTGAGACAATGTTGAAGCCAAGCTATTTCCGCGTTTGTTTTGAACACTATGAAAGTCTTAAAGCGCTAACGACAATCCAAAAGCGCATTGCGCTTATTCGTGCCATTGCATGCTGAACTGATGCAGCCATAAAATAAACGTGTCACTACTAGTGCAGTCGATTATCCAGCTAACTGACACTACCGCAGATTGCATCATTTATTTATTACCGTTTTTAGTAACTGTTTTACGTAACACAACTTACTTTATGAAGCAATCATGGTAATGTAGTGTAATAAATTCACTCAGTCAGTTCAATTAATCAAAACAGTAATACTAGATCACTGCTGGACATTCCTTTTCGGATGTCTCCTAGCCTCCCTTAAAATTAGAGTCTTTGGGTTTACTCAACGTCTGGCGTACGGATTTGCTTCATGCGACATTCACGAAAAATTAATTGAATTAAATAAATTAATTACAATAATTTTACTACATTTTTTTATTCCTAAATATTATTCAGTTCTATTTATAAATCCATGAATGAAATGAATAAATGAAAAGTCTTTTATTGAAATCTAAGATAAGAAACTTATTATGTAGTATAAAAAAAAACATATTTAGTCTAACTAACATTTG
Source organism: Baronia brevicornis (assembly GCA_031353405.1). NCBI lineage: Eukaryota > Metazoa > Arthropoda > Insecta > Lepidoptera > Papilionidae > Baronia > Baronia brevicornis. Next base: position 81,416 of record JASFAT010004670.1, on the reverse strand, counting down.
TTGTTTGTTAATTTTTTGTCAATCTGTTTGCCAGTCGGCAAAGCCTCTTCCAACCTTTTTCAATCTATTACTTCATGAACCACCCTGTTCCATGTTACTTCTGTCACTTGTTTGATGCCATCATCCCATCTTTTCTGCGGTCTGCCCCTCATTCGATTTCCCTCTCTAAGTTACCGTAATCTATTCCATCCAGGTCAGTCATTTATTCCATTTGTCGTGGCCTCTTAATATGTCTGGCTCCATTTGAGTCTTCTGATCTTTAGCGTGAAATCTATAGCTTTTGCTTTATTACTTATCAAATCCATGAGTTAAAGTAAATTGATTAAAACATCTATTAATATGCTTCCAGGCTTAATGTACGAGATCTTTTACAAGCAATTTAGTACTTGATCTATAAATTCATTTAAAATACCTACCAATGTTTACAACTTAAATGTTCAAATAAAATTCAACCGGATTAAATCACCTATGATAATCCAATTCACCATACCATTGCCCTGGATCAGCGCCAGCCGTTTATATTTGCAAATAAGTCGCAAATAACACCGCTTTTACCGTTATCCTCTAACTTCTGGATTTTGTCATTATTTTGTATTCATAGACTATTGCTTCGGCATTATAGTTCAATTTTCAATAATTTCGCATATATTTTGTTGATATTTTTCTAACAGTTCATATGTATTTCATTGTTGGCCACAGAAACTTTAAATTTTTAGGAGGAAAGGACATTAATCCACCACGATTGTCCAAGGCAGATTGATTGGACATCAACACTCGAGATGAGTACCTATAGGCCAAACATATAATATATGATTTATGTAAAAACAATTTGTATTTTTTGTATATAAAAAAGTTTGTATTCAAAAAATAAATAAAACAATACTTTTGAATAATAAGTACTAGCAAACGAGTATACAGATCTGGTGATGGTGAATGAGCATCGCCAGACATAGACATCTCCAACGTCGGAGGTGCCACAAATACTTGCCAGCCTACAGGGACGTATTCGCATATATTTATTCCCAATCGATAATTGAACCTGCCAACATTAACCCTGAAAGCAGTTAGTTTTGCCAATGAGCCTTTTATGTCCTTTTTGTGTTGATAAATCAGAATTATCGTGGTCTTCTTCTCCTCCCGTCCCTGTTCCCGTTATTTGAGGTCGGATCTTCTCACTTTTTTGCGCCAAGCTAATCTTTCTTGGGTCGTTGCTTTTAACAATTGCATACTTGAGGTCTCCTCCGGTAGATTCAACGTAATTCGTATCACGTGGTTTTCTTAATATCTAAATTCTCCTGGTGTAACAGATTATATGCGCAGCAATTAACGATTATGAAACTGCACAAAAAAGTGAACAGTGGTGACTTCTCGTATCGAAAGCCAAAATACAATTTGAATCGTCGTGACAACGGAGTAGGTAAGTAAGAAAAAACTTTCCATTACTGCAAACACTAATGGAAATAAAAATATAAACTATTGCTTATGAAGTTGGAATAAATTCGAAGACTTTTACTATTTCAATAAATTTAATCTGTGGTATCATAGATACATGATAAAATCACTCTTTCAATAGTTGTGAATAACAATTAAATAATGAAAACAAATAATTTTCTATATATAAATGATTGACTTTATAACAAACAAATATGACAAATCCCAAAAAATTGAGTTATTAAGAATATTATCATATAATACGAAAATATCCGTATTGATACAAATTAACTTCTTAGAAAAGAAAAATATTTGAAATTACTCTAAATGTAAGACATAAAAGTAGAACGTATGCAGAGTATTGTTGGCCTACTGCCAACCTTTTATAGTTTCAAAGAATACATATATGTATGTATATACCTCTAAAACTTCGCAGCAGAAGTAGCAAGCTGCGAATATACAAGACGGTGATACGTTCCATTTTGATGTATGGAGCTGAAGCTTGGACACTCATGTTTAAAGAGAAGAATAAACTATTAGTGGCCGAGCGGAAAATTTTCCGTCAGATCGTGGGCAAAACCGGAGGATCCGAAAAAAGGTCGAGATAGAAGACCTGATGCACCAACCAAACATTATGGGTGAAGTTATGGGCGAGGATCGGATTGCGTATTTGTGTCGCCGAAGTCGAAGGCCAGTTGGTCGACGCAGATATCGCTGGAGAGATCAAGTGGATGCTGACCTGCGCGAACTTCAAGCAAGCAATTGGCAAGAATTAGCACAGGACAGGGAAAAATGGAGGATTCTCGTTTTGGAGATCAAGATCCACTTCGGGTCACTTAACCAGCGGAGTAAGTAAGTAGTAAGTAATACCGTCATACATATATTTTCTATTATAACTGCAAACATTAAAAACCAGTCATTCCTTTAATATAATTGTAAACAGGAAATTATCGTGATAAATAACTTTGTACTACTGCTGAATAAATTAACCCCAAAAAAGAAAATTTTAATATAAAACTGCTTTTATTTAATACTATCTTATGTACATACATACGTATCATCATCACGCCTGGGTAGGCAGAGACCACAGACCTCCACCTGCTACGATCTCAGCACAATTTCTTTGCTTCATCCACACTCATCATTTTCTTCATACGTTAAAGGCACTGTAGTGATACATTGATAAATTTATCACTAATCTAATAAAACTTTTTATTTGAATATATTAAAACCTTTTATATTATATTACTTATTTTAAAATTATTTTTTTGTATATCGGAAAAGTTTATGTTATATTACGTAATTTTGATGTATCAGTACAGTTCTATTGACCAGAAGAAAGGCTTCTTAAAAACTTCGGCAATGTTGTCAAGGTATGTTCTCTTTCGTCTTCCCCTACCGACCTTTCCATCCAAATCCGTTATGCAAACCTTTTTTAACAGTTGCCTTTCAATCGTCCTCTCTACGTGCCCAAACCATTTGAACATCTCTTTCTTAATTTTTGTCACGACACCTTATTTTACTCCACATTGCTCTCTTATGATGAACGGACGTTTCCTATTTTTGTTTTACTTTATAACTTATATTTTCTCACTTGTATAATTCAGTTTGTACACTAATAACAAAGTTTACCGCAAAGTTTGGAATAGAGAAAGCCTGAATCTTTTTTTTTTTTAATTCTTTATTGTACACAAAACAGGAAATACAAGAATTAAAAGGAAAGAAGATGTACAAGGGCAAGCTTAACTCAAAACCCAGGAGTGAAAGAGAGATAAGATAAGCTGTGAGGATATAAATAAGTGTAAAACAACAAAATATAATAATAATATACTTAACAATACATACTATATAAAACCATACATATATAAACATATAAATACTAATAATATATAATATAATACCTGAAGAAAGCTAAAAGCCTGAAGTTGTTACTTCAATAATGAATGAAGTACGATAACTTAAGATAAAATGAGTGGAACATCTCAAAATGATCACATTCTAACAATATAACGGTGAAGTTAATGTACGAATAAGATTTATGTACCAACTGACGAGGTTCGACTCGGCCGAAACTTTTTCAATTCGACGTTATCTTTTGTTAGCTTTAATAACAAATTAAGCGAGACAGAGTTCAATTTAACTGAAATAGACGACTGGAGGTGTATTTTGTATTCAGTTATCTTTATTGTAATTTGATTAAAAATGTTGTTATAAATAAATTTAAAATGTTATTTCTAATTCATTAACGTCATTTGGCTCAGTGGCCTCCCGCCCGCGGAGTTAATGGTAGCGGGTTCGATCCCCGCATCGGACAAATATACTATGTATGGCCTACAGATATTTATTCTGAGTTTGGTATCCCCGCCAATCCGCATTGGACCTCGCCACTGATCCGTTTGTCGATTTAGATGTTAGTTTGTCAAAATCCATCTTATTTATTGTGGTTTAATGTTTGTCTCCCGACATACAATAAAGACATCCAATTTTCTTCGAACCCGAGTAATGCAAAACAACTTACGATCTACAATTGGCCCATTAAGAGACGGAATTAAAGCACCGCTCTTCATTTTCAAGAAAGCCAGTTTCTTACAGAGGATTTTTACGGCTGTATTGATAATTAATTGATGATCTCATTCACGATTTTAAATTAAATTTATTTTACAAATCATCATCATCATTATCAGTCCTCGATTTATATAGATTTATTGAATAACAACGTTTTAGATCTAATTTGTAGCTTAAAAATCTTTCTTAGCGACGAAACGAGAAAACCTAATCAACTCCGTCTCCCTATAGTCGGACCATTTTATCCGAAGGTCACGTTGTGCAACATCAGCGTCTAGTGTCTCTTTCACTTTATTTCTTCATTATGCTGAAAAAGCTATATAATGGTAAAAAATAATTGAAAACACCCTCAGCGGTTTTTCTGAACCGATACGACATTGGAAAATTTGAAGAAACAAGCCTAGACGCATCTCAAAGATTGGCAACGCTTTTGCAATGTCTGTGGTGTTGCAGGATTGGGCAATGGAACGACAATAAGAACCGTCCAGTCATAGTCACCATTACGTCTCTATGGAAAAAAAAACATATGATACTAAACAACAAAATGAAACTTCCACATCCTCACTTGCGGCTCGTGGGATTCACTAAGACGAATTTTAATATACCTAATTTGTTGAAAAAATGACGGCGACGTGGTTTGCCACCCGTCACATCCTGATTCCCACGAAAACGAGAAGCGACTAATGGAGAGCCGTTTCGCTGCATAGAATATGAGAAGAAGAATGGATAAAAGGAAGGATGAGTGTGGAGTTGGCGGGAAGGGTGTGCCGGAATCATAACGGATGGAGCTCTGTGGTCTCTTCCTACCCCTGTGGGGGATAGGCGTGAATATTAAAAAAAAATAATAATCATGGTGTTGCAGATGGGCATTGCTCTCCGTCAGGCGACATTCTTGCTTGTTTGCCCTCCTATTCCATAAAAAATTTATCCAATCTTATTACATTACTTACTATCTCACTTTCTTCTGCCATAAAAAAATGAATTATGTCTACAACATTACCTTAATCGGTTTAATGGCATCACAGCAGCGTTGCCACCGAAATAAATATAATCTAGTTTAAAACAAAGCCAGTACGAGTATAAAGTGCAAACAGATAAAGTTAACGACCACAGCAACACCGCTATCGGGCGAAATTACGAGGCACTCTCATTAAACAAACTCAGTCTGGGTTGGTTTTTATTTTGATAGTTTGAAACGAGTTCATTGCGAAACTGATATTAAGCTATTATTCTAATGAACTTAATAGTTACAAACGGCAACATTTTATTTTCACAAAACCCCTGAATGGAATAGAGCAATCTCATTTCTTCTTCAAACAGTTACGTGTTTTTATTCATTTCATTTTCATGATCTTATGTTATTATCAGATATATTGTTTAATTATGGCGGTGAATTATACAATATAGTTCGATTAAGGCGTGTAAGTGGAGTGATATGAAATATGAGTGGAGTGATATGATATTAAGCTATTATTCTAATGAACTTAATAGTTACAAGCGGCAACATTTTATTTTCACAAAACCCTTGACCGGAATATGGCAATCTCATTTCTTTTTCAAACAGTTACGTGTTTTTATTTCATTTTCATGATCTTAGGTTATTATCAGATATACCGTTTAATTATGGTGGTGTATTTATCATACAATATAGTTCGATTAAGGTGTAAGTGGAGTGATATGAAATAAATACGTTTGATAGAATATGACGACCATTTTATCAAGATTTAACGTGACAAGCTGACTATATATAAACTTAAAAGACGGACTCAAAATAACTTGAACCCGGAGCAAAATCACCAACCAAATATCTCACACACCTCATCACGACGGTATACGGAAAATTTAATTTTAAAGTTTGTGTATGCGGTTTTTTTAAATTATATAATGTAAAAAATAATGTAATGTATAATTGAAATATATAAATTTAAGTTATAATTTAAATAAAAATAATAATAAAAGAATTAGAAGCATTCAAAACAACAACAACCATAGTTGTCATACAAGAAGACTAAGGACTTTTCCCGCCAATTTACATCAGTGACGTTCTTTTTATTGTTTAATTGTGGTGGCGTATTGTTCAATATAGTTCGATTAAAGCATAAAAGTGGAGTAATATGTAATAAATGTGTGTATCTTTTAAAGTTGACTGCTAAAGTCCATAGAATGTTTTGGTATAATGATCACCATTTTATCAAGACGTAACGTGAAAAGATAAGCGGAGTCTTTGTATTATAATATAATAGATTAAAAAACAAAGACTCCGCTGGCTGGGGCCACGTTGTACGCTTGGGAGAGGATCGAGACTCGAAATGGGCCTACCTGGGGCGGCCCAACGACTGTCGTCCTAGGTACCACTGGATTAATACGAGATGAGTATATGATATGAGTGGAGAGAGACCTGAAGGAGCTTCAAGTCGAAGACTGGCAGAGCGTGGCGCAAGATCGATCCAAGTGGCGACTCTTATTGGTGGAGACTAAAACTCACATTTGGGTCATTACGCCCACCAAAGTATATAACTAAAAGTAACGTAACAAGCTGACAAGTACATTTCAAAATACTCAATCAGCTCATTCTCTCATTCAAAATCAGCAACTAGATGTGTGAATTCAAATAGTGCCTAGCCCTGGTGAAGCTCCTTAGAGAAAGCTTATATCCAGCAGTGGACTACCGCAGGATGGTGATGATGATGATATATTTATTACATACATACATATCGTCACGCCTGTCTTCCGTAGGGGTAGACAGAGATCACAAATCTTCATCTGCTACGATTTCGGCATACTTCCCTCGCTTCCTCCACACTCATTATTCTCCTCATGCAAGCCCGCCGGTTGAGGGTACTCTTGACCTGGCCTTTCTTAAAAAGTTCAGCAATTTGATCAAGGTATATTTTTCGTGGTCTTCTTCTTCCGACCCTTCCATCCACATTCGTAAGGTAAATTTCTTTTGCCAGTCGTCTTTCATTCATCCTCTCTATATGCCCAAACCATTTAAGCATCCCTTTTTCTACTTTTGTCACAACACCTTCTTTTACTCTACATTGCTCTCTTATATCTTCATTTCTTATTCTATCATTCAAGGTTACACCACACATAGTGCTCACCACACTTAATGCTCTCATTTCCACCACATTCAGTCTGCTTTGATGCTTCTTCTGCCAAACCCAATTTTTATTACCGTATATTAGCGTCGGAACAAGCACTCCCTGATGAACCGCCATTCGGGCCGTTTTAGACACATTCTGACCTTTCATAAAGGAGTGCAGAGCTCCATTAACCTTTATATATTTTATATTTATTTAAATATTTTAAAAATGTGCATACAATGTGAATAACAAATAAAATAATAAATAAGAAGAACGTTTTAAAACACAATTTGTAAGGTTCATTTTTCAACTACCCTCGCGTGACAAGGAAATGCAACGGCGGAAAACGAACACAGAAATGTGTTTAAAACACGCGAGCTGTAATGGGAGTTTTGAACTTGTTTATTTGAAATAAGCTGGTCGGTAATACGCGGAACTTACTCGTACTGTCTATTTGATAAATTTAATCTTATCTTAAACATTGTATGAGATAGATATGAAAACGATTTAGTATTAGAAAAGTTAAAGCTAGGTTATTTACAAAAAAATTCACTAAAATAATACGTCTTCAAAGCAATACATAAATAATTTCTAGATTGTATTAACAAATTATAAATTAAAATCTAAAAAAATGAAAACATACTTTAGGGAAGATAAGGAGTTATTTATTTATTGTATATTTTATCCATACACCAAAAGTAAAATTAATTTAACACGAATATCTCACTATTTTACGAATATCTCATTTTGAAAATGAAATCCTAAAAAATCACGAAACTCTTTGGAGTTTAGTTATCAATATCTGTCCAGCTTTTAAGGGGTTAAAAGCTGGAAAGATATTGATGAAATCATTTGAACAGGATTATTTAGATTTACAATTGGACCTGGTAGGTAGCGCTGTAATCGGGTTGTATGTTTGTATTGCTGCCGAGCACGCTTCTATATATATAATATAATGGTATAATAAAGATTCTTAGCTTTGTCATTCCGACAATGTATCCCCGGCCTTACGTTTGATCTTTACTATTACTACTACGCCGGCACTACAACTCAAAGTCTTGCCCTCCGAAATACTGCGCCACTCCATCGATACTCAGGGGGACCGACGGGACGTTGACCGGACGGCATTGCCATGTATGTCTTTTTACCCGCACGATCCTCTTCCATCCTCTCCAGGTGATCGAGCCAGCGGATTCTGTGCGCTTTTGTTTTTTTTTATGAAACAGGAAGGCAAACGAGCAGGCGTGTCACCTGATGGAAAGCAATCAACGCCGCTCATAGACATCCGCACTATCATGTGCATTGCAGAAACGTTGCCGGCCTTTAAAAGATTATATTAGCATCGGTTAGAAGTTCCTCGATTTCGGATTTATGACGGACTCTCCAACTTCCATCCGGTCTCCGTTTTTGCCCGAGGATCTTTCGTATGATTTTATCATGTCTTATTTGTTAATTAAAACAATTGGACTCAACATTATTTAAAAAAGGCTACATGAATGGCTAATAGATGCCAATATTTATAATATTAAGGACTTTTTTACTTTAAGAAATCGATCAAATGTATGTAATAGATAAACAAGAATGATATATAAATGTAATAATAAATTATAATTTTAATGATATTATGATAGTTTAGTTATGTATTTAGATCTGTAATAATTATTTTAGTTATATTTAATAGTATGTAATATTTAAAGAAATGTGTACGCCATAAGTGGCAATGTGATGGAACTTTTATATTTAGAATTATTATTATTATTATTTATTTCTGAAATTACCATATTTTGTTTGTTTGTAAATTCATGTGACATTGTATCGTAATATATCGTAATGTATAATAAATATCTTACCATTACAACGCTGAGGGTCGATTTGGGCGTGCAGAATGGAGAATCCTGGTGCTATAATGGCAGGCAGGGTTCGAGAGCGGAGAAGTGGAGGCGGTCCCCGGCGCCCACCGCCCAGAGCCTCCGCCGCCGCAGCAGCTGCAGCTGCCGCACTACACACAGACAGACAAACCGTTTTATTTTTATATAAACTTTGACGACAAATTAGCTCAGCGGTGAGGCCCGCGCCCGTCCGTGGAATTAATGATCGCGGGTTCGGTCCCCGCATCGGAATAAATATATGTATGAAATACAAATATTTATTCCGAGTTTGGTAACCCGACCAATCCGCATTGGACAAGCGTGGTGGGCTAACGTTCATTCCTCCAGAAATATAATTTTAATAGCTTCGATGTAATTATAAAATACAATCCATAAATTACGTCACTTGACTCATAATTTTAGAGCCTCCTTTAGCACTTTAAATGTCACATGGTACCACAATTTGAATACACAACGTATGCATGTGGTACCACAAACAGGTTAAGGATCATGCCTCTGTTGACTATGTTATACTTAGTTGACTTCTCCCCCTTAATGTGTAACGTAATTTCTGGATGGCTTCTAACTAATATATTTAATATTAAACAAACATTAAGTTCTAAGGACATTTTTGAGGACTAGAATCATGCCGTGGAAGATGTTACGCTACCGAAATCAGACATCTATGCAATTCCAGCATCGATCAATATTAGTATCGGCGATACGTATTTGCTATATGTTGTTTTTTTCTTTGTAATTCTTGTACTATTTCGACCTCAAGTAATTTTATTACTTCATCGTTATCATCATCATAATTGTGACCTATAACAACAACAGCCTGCAGAAGTCCATTATTGGACATAGGCCTATCCCAAGACGTGCTATCTAGCGCAATCCTTTTACACCTACGCCCTTGTCACTCCGTCATTATCATCCTACACTCGTCTACTTCAACGGTTCGTTCGTCATTCGTTGAGTTAGTTGTGTGTAGTTGAAGTTTAAGGGATAGGCAGTCGAACGAGCAAGCGTGTCGCCTGATGGAAAGCAGTCAACGCCGCCCATAGACATTCGCGACACCATAGGTATTACACTAGCGTTAGTTCTACGACAAGCTCATTAAAGTGACCAGTTCATTAGCCATTTTATTTATTATGCTTTTATACCATACTGGTTTTATATAATATAATACTCTTTCTTGTTTATTGCTATAAGATTCTAGAACGATTTGATATTATCAAGCAATCTTCGAATACTTTTAATCTCAATACTAAAGTTTATATGCACTTAAGTGGATTGCTATATACGTGCTATATATTGCTATATATAAACCTCTATTAAAATGTTCAATTTATCATTTAAATTTTTAGTTATGTCTTAATTCCATGGATAGGAGCGAAAGGAGGATGATTGACCAGGCCATTACCTGAACGTTCACTGAACCGAACGCTGATTAGACCTAAAGCCCGAACCAGAAAGAGCCAATAAATGTATTCTATCCTTTGAGTGTACTGACGACTCAAATGACGCAGAGCCGATGTTATACCAATCAGTGCCGTATTCTCTGTTTGAGCTATGGATCTTGGGTTCAATGCATCAGGATAAATATGAGTATGACCTATCCTCTTCACTCCCGAGTTCACCTCCATGGGACCATTTCGATATCAATGCCCTAATTATCCCAGAGTGATAACTTTAAGTAAATTCATATAAAGACACAGCTGGATTGTGCTTTAAAAAATAATAAACGCTGTTCATCATAGGGCCATTTATATATTTTATTGAACGTGGTATGTTTATTATTTATAATTGACAACCAATTGGCTCAGTGGCAGGCCCTTCACCGACGGAGTCAATGGTCGCCGGTTCGATCCCCGCATCGGAATAAATACATGTATGGATTACAAATATTTATTCCGAGTCTGGTAACCCCACCAATCCATATTAGACAAGCATGGTGGGTTTAACGTTCGTTCCTCCAGATTTGGAGAGGCTCATGCTCAGCAGTGGGATATATGCCCACTGCTGAATAAATGTGACTAAGATTACAACACAAATATTATGTTAATCTCCATATTTTTGTATTAGAGCTAATAAATGAGACTAAAATTAAATACTGTTTATTCTTACCCGGGTTACCTTGAGGACATATGTCATATAAAACATAAAAATCTTTGAACTAGACACAAAAATACATATAAATTACTCTAATATCTATACACAGAGTTGCAAATGAGTGACATTTCAGGATCGATCTCGGGACTGAGGGAGCTATATGTACTTATTCTGAGTTAGGCCTCATCAATTGTGTGTTCATCGTTATGGCAACTGCGATACTGGGAATCCTATTTTTATTACAATAATAATCTTTTGTTATATTTAATTTGAAACATTTACTGTTTACAAAAATAATCATATCAAAATTTACCAGTTTCGAAAGTTTAACTTATCGGTCTCTGAACTTCAAAATAGCCTTTTGCGTTATAAAAATATTTACTATTCATTTTGAGTGTTACCAAGACTAATGAGTATAATGAAACAATAATTTTTGTAAAATTATTTTGAATTTATTTTTTAAAAAATACAAGAAAATCCCAATACTAATAACTTTAATTATTTAAAACACGAATAAATGTAAATCCCAAAATAAAAATAATACTAAAATCGGACAGCGATTGGACAGCAAATCGATTTTTATTAAAGTATCGGAAGATATTTCCTGAATGATGGTCCACGACGTACTGATCGGAGGATACTCTCCACAGCGATATTCTTTGTGGCCTATGCGTATATTACAGACGATTCACGAAGTAATATCTTAGAGACAACGTGTTTCATGGCTGTAATTGGTTTATGCAAATTTGCAGCAGGCCTGACAGGAAATTGTCACGGAAGTTAGTAGCGAGCCGCACTAGCGCCTGTTTCTTCTCCTATCAGTGAGAGTCCCAAAACAGGCTTCGTCGCTAAACTACAGCGTCAGTTAGCAACAACAGTAGTTGATGGCAGTATGTATCAGTGAGATAAAAGTAATCTACAATCAATCTCATCTCACCTGTCAATTGTAGGAACTACTACAATACTAATTTTATATACTATTGAATTAACAGGGGAATATGTAAAATAAATAAATCTTCTTTAGTGCAGCATTTAATTAGTTGTAAATTTAAATTTATATTTTATTGTACTGTAGCAATTGACGGATTGATAGTTATTGCATTGGACGTTACTGCTACAGTATTGATGGTTGGAGCTACACTCGTATTCCTATTGTCAGTTACGTTTTGCATTTCAGTTCTAAATGATAAATTATATGTGACATTTCCAGTTGACTTATTCATTCTTTTCGATTCAGCATCTTTTATTTCTATTAAAACCGGATTGTCACTTGAATTTGTTGAAGTTCCTTTCCGATTTGAAGTTTCGCAGGCTTTTCTAAGAAATGATCGACCTAAGAACAGATAATTTGTTTAATTGAATCCCTATTTGTATTTACTTTGTAAGATTTTAATTAGTTTTCAAATGCTTATATATTGCTAGAAGCTTACCAGCTAAAAGATCGTTAAGTCCAGGTATATAAACACTGCCGTCATTTACTCCTAAGTCCACATGAGTTTGACCAACATTAGAAATGCCTCTTGCATCCATATTTAATGTACTGTTTCCTACAATGGTTAATAATATATTAAAATGTAGTGGTAGAGCCCCGCTGCAGACGAATATTTTGTCAAGAATGGCATATTATTTGCCTGTAGCATGAATGGGCCGGCTCACACGGGTAAGTACCACACTCCCGCAGAAAACCGGCGTCTGAGTGGTAGCTCAGCTACCGCCCTAGGTACGGTGAGCAACTGAGTTCCGGAGGCTCTAAACCCTCCCCCCCCCTCCCACTCACATGATGACTCCCATAATGACACTCTCCTTAAAGATCGACAACGCTTTCGCACTGCCTATGGCGCTGCAGATGTCTAGGGGTGGCGTTGATTGCTTTCCATCAGGTGACACGCCTGCTCGTTTGCCTTCCTATCCCATAAAAAAATTAACTTTATCTCATCATTATAACTTTCCTAATCATTTCCATCAATCCGTTTAGTTAAGTGCTTTAATGCCTTCTATATTTCTGTACGGGGCAGAAACGTGGACGATTAGAGAGGAGGAAAGGAGGGAAATAGATGCATTCGAAGTGTGGTGTTGGCGACACATGCTCCGAATACCATGGACAGCATTCCGCACTAATGTGTCTATCCTCAAAGAACTTGGAATAAAAGACCGTCTGTCCACGATATGCCGACGCCGTTTATTCAGTTATTTTGGACACATTATCCGCTGCAAAGATAAAAACTTGGAGAAATTGATCGTCTGTGCAAATGTGCAGGGGTAGATCCCCGATGAGATGGTCCGACTAACTGAAGCAGAATAAGACCTCCAGTTTCATGGAAATGGTCCGACTGGTTGCCGACTGTAATAAATGGGCTCTTCCATTTATTACGGTCGGTGACGTAACGAACCGCTGGGTGAAGTCTGGTGATCGCGATCTTCATACGTGAAGGATCGACCATAGAGAGAGAGAATCTTTTCTTAATATGTAAATAATCTTTTTTTTAAAATTACCAGTCTCCCCAAACTTGAGTTTTACGTTTGCATCGCCCACTGCGCTGACTCCGTGTGCGTTGATGTTTAAGTCAACATTTTTAGGGAGTGAATCACAATTGACTGTATCTATAATCTTAGGTGGAAAATTAAAATTGCTGCTATCATTACGATCATTTTTCTTTTTCTTTCGATCACGTACTTCTTTAAGTTTGTTCTCTAGCTGGAAAGTAACTTTTTAATAATACGTTTGAAACAACTGTTACTTTATATTGTTTGAAATTGTATGATAGAAAAATTATTTTATTTTAGCCCAGTTCCAGAGATTAACAAATTCTGGAAATGATAAATACATTGCAAGTGATTAATGGAGTCAGGCGTTACTTTGCGGAAATCCATTACCATGTGAACAGTTAGAACTTTTACTTAACGATGGTCTTCCGTAGAATCTACTACATATATAAAAGTGGTAGCATGTGTTTAGTGTTGTTGATAATAGTTGGAAGGTGGAGAGTTGCTGACGGCCGTTTTTCAGTAAGATTTAGATTAAGTTCCTCTTAAATCCACTTCTTCCAATTGAAAACACACATTATTATTTTTCTGTTTTTGTTTGCTTGTCGCGGATCTTAGCTAAGTAAAAGTTTTAACTGTTTACATATATTGCAAGTCTTATTTTTTATAAAACATTTGTACTTGAAATTAATATTTACTTATTTATAAATAAAATCATTTTGAGCAATTCATACCATATCTAACAGCACGTCTTTTTGTTCCATAAATGCTTCATCGACGAGATCGTTACGTCTTTTAGGATCTATGATATTCTTAACAACTGCAGGTCCATTACTAGTTGTATTAACTGCGGTATTACATATTATCAGATTGACTGATATTACCTTTATTAAAAAAGAATAAGTTGTAAGTAATAAAATATAAATAATGATGAATATGTTTTTGTGAAATTTAATTCTTTTATTTTACATAGATATGGATTTATTTACCTAGCTAGGGAGCACTTAAGCCAACGTAACTAGCTATACCATCTAATCAGTAATTAAGTAAACAGAGCTCATTTACAAATTATTATAAACAAACCGACATTACGTCAATATTATTAGACGACTAGTTATACTACACCCAAATGCTAATACGAGATTTTACACGTCGAGTAATAATGATAAATTGTAACGAATAATATACTAATAGTAATAATGATAAATTGTATTGATAACGAACACGAAAGATTCTGATGTTACAATACGATCTTTAAGGACTAAGCAAAATAGAAATTGAAAATGATGATTTAATTTTAGATGCAATTATCTTCCGTTGACATATTGATGTAAACATTAATTTGCGAACAAGCAGTTTTTTTTTTAGGAAAATCAGCAAAATATAATGTAATAAAATCTTATTCATCAATTACTTTACAATGATTCAAATCCACTTTACGAGATCTTTATTTATTTCAACAAGGTTTTTAATTATAATAATATATTACTTCGCCAAACGGAGAGCCGTTTCGCTACGATGAGTGTGAGAGAAAGGATGGATAAAAAGATGGATGAGTGTGGAGGAAGCAGAGAGGGTGTGCTAGGATCGATGGATGTTCTGTGGCCTCTGCCAACTCCTACGGGAGATAGGCGTGAAGATATGTGTATGTAATATATTGTTAATTTTTATCATGTATCATGAGGCCCATAAATCTTTTCTGACTTCATGAAATAAATTGATCATATAAGTGTGAGAAATATAGAAAACGACAAACGGCCATTTAGCCAATAAATATAATTTTATAAACAAGATACACACACATTTAATCGCCTTATCCATCAATCTGATGCATATAATCTGATTGCCCAGAATGCATCTCATATGAGATGCATTCTGGGCAACCAGATATAGCAGTAATGCTAGAAGGCTGCATGGTATTTACAGAAAAAATCTTTCTCTCTAGAGCCTATGAGTAGGTGAATATTGTTTAAATGTTTGATTGGAGTTTCATTTCGAGATTCTAGCAAGGATATATAATTTTTCAGCCATATCTCACTCTTTTTTTTTTGGATAAACGGCATAGGCTGTTGATGACAATAGCTCACGATGATGAAATACATATTGTAAAACTGCCATCACTTACCAGAATAGCGAGATGTAAATTCACAAATGCCATTCGTACGTTTTAGTATTCGAGTGAAATCCAAACCAGTAAGCACTGAGCATTTCAGAAATTTTACGATCCGTTTCAGAAATCGACGTTTATAAATAAATACAATTTAAGTGAACTTTATCGCATTTCTACACAGCGCTCGTCGAGTACGATGTAACAACGTGTTGGACAAAAATAGGAATGTATTAAAGAGAGACACTATAACGGACCTCAAAATAAATTTCTTTATAACATTTTTTTTTTATGAAAGCGATAGGCAAATAAGCTGGCGGCTTAGATAAGATAAGTAAAGATACGCTGACCAGAGTCTTTACAAATAATAAGATTAACACACTATAAATTTATAGAATTAACAGTGCATCAGTTTTTTGTCAGCTCACACAAGAAACACCGCCATTCATGAAAATATGCAGTAGGTCACTTACATATGCGTCACCTACCTTAGGCCGAGGATATTTTTATTGGGAGGGAAGATTTAAACTATGGGAAAGAAATAGAAAAGTTTAAAGGAATTAGGCCATTTTGCACTATGTTATTATACAGTTTTAGGCAAACGATCAGACACGTCGCAATATTGAAAATAATCAACGCCGCCTGTGGATGAAGTAGCAGTAAGCTGGTCACGTTTGTCGTATAAGTGACAACCATTGGAAAACCGACAATAGACCACGGACTCACCTCCAGCGATGTTTCCGAACCGATACGACATTAGAACCTTCAAAAACAAGCCTAGACATTTCTCAAAGGCCGGCAACACTTCTGCTATGTCTATGGCACTGCGGATGTCTATGGGCGGCGTTGATTGCTTTCCATCATTTGACACACCTGATCGTTTACCTTATTATTCAATAAAAAAGACAAATGCCGGAATGGAGACCACGTTTGGCAAATGTAATGTGGATGCACCCTGGCTAGACTGCGCAGCAAGTAGACACTAGATGCGTGTAGCCGAAGATCAGGCTAGACATCAGTGCCTTAGGGAAGGCCAATTTCAGTTTAACAAATCATCATAAAGATGATATCATTATGCATTCCCTTTAATAAAGGAAAAATCAGGTAATTTCTCTGATTGTACAACTCGCAAGTCATTGATCTCAATGAGAAAGTGGAAGAGGCGCTTATAAATTTGATTTATACTCGTACATCTCATAATAATTTCAATATATCTATATCGTAACAACAAACGTTTTATTGCATTACTCAGACGCATGCTCATTTTATTGCTACTATAATCTATGTCTGAGTTAGCTACTGCTAATACAAAATACAACGAACTCAATAATTGTAATAGTATTTCACATGGACAGTCAAAACTTAATTTGCTAAGATCCGCGAAACTGTTTTTAACGAATTTTAACTAAGCTTAGACTGTCCGTCTTAATAATGGTTTTCTGCAAACTAACACGTAACTCTTTTTTTTGTGGGATAGGAAGGCAAACGAGCAAGCGTGTCACGCTTGCTCATTTATAATTGGTAGAGCCACGCTGCAGACAAATACTTTGTCAAGAATGGCATATTATTTGTCTGTAGCATGAATGAGCAGGCTCGCCCGGGAAGTACCACACTCCCGCAGAAAATCGGCGTCTGAGTGGTAGTTTAGCTACCGCGCTTCGTACGGTGAGCGGTCTGAGTTCCGGAGGCTCAACACCCTCCCCCTCCCACTCCCCTTCCCCCTTCCATTCCCTTTCCCCCTCCCACTCCCACAATGTCACTTTCCTTAAAGGTCGGCAACGCTTCCGCACTGCCTATGGCGCTGCGGATGTCTATGGGCGGCGCTGATTGCTTTCCATCAGGTGATACGCCTGCTCGTTTTCCCTCCATCCTATATAAAAAAACAACGCCCCCCCATTGACATCCGCAGCGCCATAAACTGTGCGAAAGCGTTACTGACTTTTAAGGAAAGTGTCATTATGGGAGTGGGAGGGGAGGAGAAGGGGGAGGGGGAGAAGAGGGTGTTGGGCCTCCGGAACTCTCGTTCACCTACGAAGCGTGGTAGCTAAGCTACCACTCAGACGCCGGTTTTCTTCGGAAGTGTAACTCTTCCCCACGCGATCCGGCCCATTCATGCTAGAGATAAATATTATGCCATTCTTAACAAAGTATTCGTCTGCAGCGTGGCTCTACCACTAAGAATTAATAAAAGGCTCTGATTGCATTACATTCAAAGCCAAAATCAGAAAATATGAGAAAAATGCATTTGCTGAAAAACTATTTTGTAGAGGTTCACACAATTTACAATATGAAATTGTAAATACATATTATTTCACAAGTCGGACTATAAAATATAAATCCAATAAAATGACCGAGTTGAACTTGTGAAACAGTAGGGACTTGATTTGCGTTTCACGTTTGATTGTGTTTTCGCGTGTATGGTACAGCATTTTGTGAGACGGATCATTTTTACAAATTATTTTATTTTATTATTTTGCAGACTATGATGCTTCGCGCCATAATGATGTTTTTTGGATGTGTAATTGGTGTAATAGCCCGAGATTCCAACAAGAATATTAAATCATTACCAGCCATAACCCACTCACTTGTCAATTTTGGAAAAATGGATATTTCTTTTTATTTGAATGATAAATTGAGAGGTATGTCATTTTAAGCAAATAAATATGATAGTGTTTTGTTTAATGTCATTGAATAAGAGTTCTCTTTGTGATGTTCCAGATGCCTTTACTAAACGGGATCCTCTGTTATTTTCATCTAATTCCTTTTCACCACTTCGTCAAGACTCGACCATAGATGAGCCCTGTCCCTGCTCCAGCCTGAGAGATATGAAGGATCCAGCTCTCTCTCATCCTTCAGAAATTTTAAACAAAATATTATTGAGCAATGATTTATTTTCTTTTAATAGAGATCTCATATCATCCACTTTATGTTGTGATTCTCATGAAAATGTTCAAGAAGAAGGTGTTTTCTTTGAATTCACACCACAAAAAAACCAAGTATTTGCTAATCCGATACACCCGAATCAATTACTAATGCCACCCTTGACAAAAATACTAGAAAACCTTTTTTCTAATAAACCAAAAGTAACGAACTTAAATAACAAAGGTATAGAATTTCTTTTCGTACCAAAAAAGAAAATAGTAACATTTGGTGCTCCAGCCTTGGAAAAGAAGATAGATATACACGCCGTTGGAGATAATGCGCAGAGAGGTGATATCAATTTTTTACTATCACTTCCGTCTAAAGCCACTGTGAAAAAAGATTTAGGTAAAAAGCAAACAGTAGAACAGAAGGTGAATGAGTCTGAATCTAAGAAATCTGAATCCACTAACAATTTGAATAAAATATAAGTCCCAAGTGTAATTACATAACACTTATACTATATGTCATATTTGTTTTATTATTCCTTTTTTACTCTAACTTATTTTAAATCAAAATTTAATTTTATATACATTACCTTATGAAAATAATCACTATATTGTCCGGACTATAAGACGCTCTGGACGATAAAACTCTCCTAAATTTATAAGACGATTTATTGAAAAATATATTTCAATGTTCCTTCGGACCCAAAATTTTAGTTCATTTTTCTATGTAAATAGGTGTGTTTTGTAGTCCAACAATACGGTAGGTATATTCCATAATTAATATTGCAGCAATATTGGGGTGTACTAATTGGTTGCTTGGTTCTTAGCATAGAATAAGAACACTTCATCTTTTCTTGTAGTTATCATATCAGACGACTATGGAAACAAATATGAATATTCGGGCAGCGAGGTCTAATTAAGCAATAAAAAGGAACTTGCTATTCCCAACCCGCCTGCCAAGTGTGGGAGTTACGCAATCGTCCCCAAATTTTGAAATTTTGAGAGACACCAATCTCTTGCCAATCTGCCTTGTAAATGGGTGGTGTGTTAATGTCCTGCCTGCCAGAAATGAAGAGGTGCGTGCTTAGCACTGGGAGATACATATATGTGGGCTAAGAAGATCTGTTTAACAGTGGACTTGTTAAAACTATGTGTAAAATATAGTAGTATCAAAATAACTTATGTTTTAGCTTAAAAATATAATTATTTGAAGCATACGTATATTTTTTTATATTCTTTTTAAATAATGACGTCATACTTCCTTCATATTTCCCTATAATCAAAATACTCTATATTCATTGGTTGTCGTACAATGATAGCTGACACTTTAACTCTGGAATGGAATAATGAACAAACCACGCATTGTAACGCGCCTAAAAGTGTAGTTAGTCTAAAGAAGACTGAGTAACTGCTCTACGTGAGGAGAATGTAAAGCGACCTCATCTACATTGACTTTTTGTTAGAAGAATGGGAATTACATTTAGATATAATATAATAATAATGCGCTAAGGATTAGTAAGTAAAACATATATATTATTATTCATAGCTCTTACATTGTATTATTGTCTAAGGGAAGAGCCTAATTTCCCACAACAAAGGGAATCCTAGTGTGGGATCTAGAGTCCTGTAACATATGTAAAATTCTGAAAATAAATGTATTATTATTATATTTTTCTCGCTTCCCGACTTCTGGAGAAAGAGACATTAATCCAACACACATGAAAAGATAAATTGGCGCAGCAGGTAAACCTAATAATACCTGTAGATCTCCAATGGAACCTGCGACCATTAACTTCGAAAGCGGTAACTTCTCCACTGACTCTACACAATATATAGAACATATTATAACTAAAGTAATTCCTCTAAACTTGCATAAAATAAATTGCGTCTAGGGAAATATGCTATGAATTTTCTTTTTTGCTATATATGAAAAACATTACAATATATTATTGTACTGATGTAAAAAATATCATTATATGTTATAATATAAATATAGTATATAATTTATTAAATATATAATATTAAAACATTTTTACAGCCCATATATCTCTCACCGCTGGGCCCGCGGCTTTTCTGTTTCTGGAGGAATGAACATTAAATGAAATAAATTAAATGAACATTGTTCAATCGATGGAGAGGGATTCTAAACTCCCAATAAATATCTGTATATTTATTATGAGTTAAGTATCTCATAATAAATACCGTAAATATTTATTCCGATGCGGTAATAAAACTCGTGATCACTTCGGAGCTGATTCATCACTAAACCAATGGTCAATATATTATAAAAGTTTAACGTATTTATTTCTAGGGACATCACATGGAATTTTTTTATTCAAATTTATTAAAGGAAAAAATCAATGTCAATAAACGTATAAAAAAGAATTAAGTAACGACATAATATAATTAAAGTTGTAATACTCACTTTTTCTCCTTTCTCTGCTGCCTCTTCTTCTTGAAAGCTCTTTTAACTCTAAGAAGAAGAAAGGCGGCCCGATCTATAGTCAGCACGGAGGGCCGTTTGGTGACGTTGGGCTCATCCATCCCCCCGTCTTCATCGGCCGGCTCATCGCACAACTTCAGGCCGAGCCATCGCTGCTTGGACGTGGTCCTCGTGGTTCCTTTGATTAACGCACGCACCGAATTATTGAATTAGTGTTTCAGTTTTAAGATTTACACTTTAACAATTATAGAATATCCATAAGATAACGCACTTCTATTTTAAATTAAATGTTAAGTAAAAAAAAACACTCGCTAATACTTTTTTCAATTATTTATATGAATAACTCTAAAACGCAGCTCAAGTTTTGACTGCAAAAGTTAATCTGAAACAAACAGAAACACATGTTAACTTTATTTAAATCACTATGAATATTTAATATGAATTTTAAATTATCACAAAGTTTAAATTTAAAATTTATATTAAACACTCTTATTTCAATCAATCAATCAACAGCCTGCGACAGTCCACTGCTGGACATAAGCCTCCCCTATGAACGCCACCTAGCCCGATCTTCAGCTTCACGCATTTAGTTTCTGCCAACTGCCCTACGCAGATCGTCGCACCATCTAGCCGGGGGGCGTCTCACGATACGTTTACCGAGACGTGATCTCCACTCGTTTGCTCCAACAATTGTTGGATCTCTGACAAACGTAACCAGCCCATTGCCACTTCAGTTTGCTTATTCGAAAGGCCATGTTGGTGATTTTAGTTCTCTGGCGGATTTGTTCATTTCGAATCATATCTACCAGAGAAACTCCGAGCATAGCTCTCCAAAGCTCTCTGAGTGACTCTAAGCTTGTGTAGCAGACGGACTGTCAGCGTTAGTAATATTTTTTTACAGCTCATACATGTCCAACTGCTGGCGACAAGCCTAATTTCCTTTGGGTTAGGCAATGACTGATTGCTTCTCATCGCTCTTCACCCGCAAGCTCACCAGTTAAGAATACTCTTGACCTGGCGTTTCCTAAAAACTTCGGCAATTCGGTTAAGGGTCTTGCCCTACCGACCCTTCAATTAAATTTCTTTTATATAATCAATTTGTTTTATACTATTGAAATTGAAAACGATTTATGTTATGTATTAGCTATCTACCTATATTTTTTCTTTAGTAGGTATTATTGTTGCTTTATTACAATATGCACCACATATTACTGTGAACAAAAAAAGTGATATCAAATTTCCTTCTACATAAAGCAGAGTCTAGAAAACTATTCAACCTTCGTTGTTCTTTTTGTTTTGTTATCAGTTCTCGATTTTAAAAGCGTTCTTTCAAACCATGACAAAGACGTGACCTTATACTGCCATAAGTAACGAACGTACTATCTTAGCCTGTATATAGAGAAATGACGCTGACAGACAATGAATGAAAATGTATACTCTGTGCATGTAGCTCTATAAATCGAAATGATACGAAAGCCTTCTTGTTGTGTAATATTTCTTGATATAATGTCACGTTATGTTAATTTATTTATGTTTCTTGGTATTTCCTATCATCGCACTGCAATTCTCAAAAATTCTCTCAAAAAAGTTTAACATGATTTTCAAATTATCGAAATTTTTCGCTAACTGTCTGTAGCAGGGGTTGCCAAAGTGTGCGCTGCGGCGACGTAGAGCGCCATTCAGAGTAAATAGGAGCATCATGAGCTATCTAGACTTTGCTACGGCATGCTATTTTTAATGCGACGTGATTTTTTTAATAGGAAGTTACATCATTAACAAAAACAAATAAACGTGTTCACTCAACGAGCCTCAGTACCTAGTAACGCTACTTAAAAAACATAAAGGTATTCTTGTGTGTCAATATAAATATAAAACGCAGCTTCATATTGTGGATTTTTAATTTTTAATTTATTGTGGATTTTGCATATCTGCCTACTAACAGTGTAACTATTACCACTGATTAGGACTCCAAAAATTAAATTCCAAATCTGTAAGTGCGTCCCAAAGTTTGAGAACTCCTAGCCCATAACACAAATATGTGAACTCTTATTATATGGGTTATTACAACTCTGACGGAAAAGACCGACTCCTGCCTTGTAGCTTCGGTAACGCGATTCGTACAGTCAGCGTTGATAGATCCAACTACTTTCATAAATAATTCTCCTTTTATTCTAAGCTGGGCAACGCATCTGCAATATCCTTGGTGTGGCAGATATACATAAGCAGCGGTCATTACTTACCAGTGGGTAGAATAGATTAGAAAAACCCTTATTTTTCACCTTTTTTTATGACACCTTTTTTACAATAGCTAACCTTAATAATATTATAATATACAAATAAACAAAACAAAAAAGAAAATAATATTAATCTAACAAGTGTCATAAAATGGTTCTTACTCAGCTTATGTCAGGCGTTCTGTTGGAGCACCTGGCGCACCTGAGATAAAACACTTCTATAAAAAAGAAAAAAGTGAAAGGTCCAATCGTTTAGTTGCGTGTTTAATTCTCTTAAAGGCTGCCTTGCCCATAAAAAGGTGTGATCCATCGCGAATTTGTCAGTTCCTTACGATAGAATTAAATAAAATGTTAAATGATTGTGAAAGTAATTAAACGAAATTTTCGTAGAACTAGAAAATGTATAAATCTAAAGTAGCAATAGCAAATGGTTAGGCTTTGCCCTTCAGATCTGATGTTGTGTTTTCGATTATCGCTATGTTAAATTTTTGAAGTGAATCATTTTTCCTAACACAAGTTATGTTAAAGCTTAATTGTGTGAGTAGTTAATAGGAAAAGCTCGTTGATTGCAAGGGAGCTTTTTCTATTATAACTTGCCAGCCGTTCTGATACGGCGACACGAAATCTTAAGGGGGTTTTACCTTCGATATAGTGAAACTCTTCCAAATGAAGTTAATTTATTAATTAATCACTTTACATTTTATATTAATTATATTTATATTAATGAATGATATTTTATATTTATGAATCACTTTACTGTTTATATTCAATATTAATTTCTTATGCCAGGAAAGGTGACATGTCCCTAGAAAGACGTCAGTCGATTGAATCTTGTTCTTATGTAAAACAATTTATTTCTTTAAATATTACATTTTATAATTACGAACGTAAAAAAGTAAAAATGTTTTATTATATTTAAATAAAAGTTTTAATATATTTTATTTAAATGTTTTATTATAATATATTTTAATTTAAAGTTTTAATATATTAGTGACACATTTATTAATTTTACACTTTAACAATTAGCCGAAGATCGGGCTAGGTGGCGCGCCTTGGGTGAGGCCTATGTCCAGCAGTGGACTGCCGCGGGCTGATATTGATATTGAATGTCATCCACGAAAGGAAAGGAGTTGACTAAAATCTATACCAGAAAATTTATACATGTTTTCCTGGTTTACAATAGAACCCCTAAGAGCATTTACAAACTTACAGTTCGAGTTACTTAAATATCTCTCTCTCCCTTAACTTTTTCTCCGTCAATTTTTCTTTCTCTCTCTCATTTTCTCCCCCTATCTGTTTTTCTTTCTCTAAGTATAAAAATAAAGTGTTGCTCTAGGTTTACACTTCATAAGTAAGTATATGTAAGGTTAACATTTTTGAAACAATTAACACTACCAAATGAGTTATAATTAGCAAAATACAAATGCGATTTTAAGCAATAAATTAATTTGATATGAAGAAAAAATTAACAAAGAAAAGTTTAGAAATACCCTTCACATTTTTTGTTTGCATTTTATATCTTCTAAGTATACATTTCTTTCTATGAATATATTAGTTTCATTTTCATTAGTTCGCGGCGGTCCACTGGACATATACTTCCCCCAAAACGCGAACTAACTGATTAGCTAAATATCATGGACAGTCAAAACTTACTTTGATAAAATCCTTAAAATACAAAATCAAAAAATAATATTGTGTGGTCACGGAAGAAGTGACAAAACAGATTTAGTAGTAGTCTATTTCTTTTATGATTTTGTTTTTCGTGGATCTTAGCAAAGTTAGCTTTGAATGTCTACTTTAATAATGTATTAATTATAAACGTCTGACTCTATTAATAAATATGTATACATGTTACATTATAGTGGTAAAGCCACGCTGCAGACGAATACTTTGTCAAGAATGGCATATAATGTAGCATGAATGGGCCGGCTCGCCCGGGGAAGTACCACACTTCCGCAGAAAACCGGCGTCTGAGTGGTAGCTTAGCTACCGCGTTTCGTACGGTGAACGGCCAAATTTCGGAGGCCCAACACCCTCCCCCCTCCCTCTACCCCTCGCATTCCCAGTCTTATAATGACACTTTCCTTCAAGGCCTATAAATCAATACTGCTTATCGCGCTGTGGATGTCTATGGGCGGCGTTGATTGCTTTTCATTAGGTAACACGCCTGCTCGTTTGCCTTCCTACCTTATAATTTTTTTTTTATTTAGTCGTTTTCAATTTTGTCAGAGTGGTCGTAGCCATCACTTTAGGTGGTGACTCGCTTCACAATCCGCAGTCATTCTTCGCGTAGTGCCTTCCACATTTGATGGCTTTAGCGATCCTAAATCAGCTTTTATTAACAAATAATAAATAATTATACTCCTGTGCCATTGATGTCATGTCAATTGTACGATATGGTATATTGTTCTAGTTCTTTCAAACAATACAGATCCAGTTTATAAATCAAGGAACTTCAGTTTAGGTTAGTATCAAGGTAATTTATTATGACAGTTATGTACAGTTTGGAAAATGGCTTTAATCTATGACAGGTTTAAAATTGCCGGTGCGTGATAAATGACCTATAATCTAATAAACAAATATTTTACATTGACAAATTATTGAAGTTTATAATATGTCAGTTCATTTAAAGTTTATACGACATTGTCATAGACTTTTCTCATCAGCGTACATCAGTGACGTTGTGTTTTTATTTCATTTTCATAATCTTATATTATTATAAGTTAAATTGTGATGGAGTATTATACAATATAGTTCGATTAAAGCATATAAGTGAAGTGATATGAAATAAATGCGTGTATCGTGACTTTTTAAGTTGACTGAAAAAGTCCATAGAAGGATATGGTAAAATAGCCACTATGCGGATTGGAGGGGTAACCTGACTCGGAATAAATATTTATAAGCCATACATATATTTATGCCGATATCGAAGCCGCAACCAACGGCACATCGAACGCAAGCCGAATCCAACACTGGTAGAGTCTATTGCAAGAATGGGCTGGCTCGCCAGGGGAATTACCATACTCCCGTAGACAACCGGCGTCTGAGTGGTAGCTTACCTACCGCGCTTCGTACGGTGAGCGGCCGAGTTCTCCACCCTCCCTCTGCCCTCCCACTCCCATAATGACACTTTCCTTAAAGGTCGGCAACGCTTCCGCACTGCCTATGGTGCTGCGGAAGTCTCTGGGCGGCGTTGATTGCTTACCACCAGATGATACGCCTGCTCGTTTGCCTTCCATATAAAAAAAAAACCTCTGACTTCATGGGCAAGACCACCGCAACTGAGCCAATTGGTCGTCAAATTACTTAATTGTTTACTGGTTTGCAAATTAATTAACTGGTCTACTCTCTGCCTCCTTTCTCAAGATAAAAAATTATTCCTTTGTTTAACTGATCAAACAACGAAGGAATAAACCGTTGCCAAAGAGTTTGCATTAATACCCACTTCCATACGGCGAACAATGTTTATGTTTCGAACTGTTTCAAACTTCATTACAAGGAAATTTCCTGCTAAGAAGATGATGAGTCAAGCACATTACTTGCGTCAGGAAGCAAGTGGTGTATGCTAAGCATTTAATCTTTGAACTTAGTTTTGTTTAGTTTTCAAAACTTATATGATTATATGAGTATTTCAATACCCTAGGAATCATTAAGATAGATCATATATTAATAAAACAGTAGCAAGCAGATTTACAGGTCTCAGTTATCATGAAACTGAAAATCTGCTACGACCAGATTGCTTTTTAAAATATATATTTAATAACAATTAAATGCACATTACGGAGAAATACATTTAAACATTCACACATACATACACACGCACACACACACACACGGGCACACACACGCAGACACACATTTTAATATATAATATTTGAGGTTTTATATTTGTTTCTCCACAAATATTAATAAGCAATTAGAAATAAGGGGTAGAAGGCTAGTGACTGAGATACAGGCTCATCCCTAGTTCAGCTACTAGCCCGACACATACGTATTATTTTCTCTCTATATTATAACCTATATATGTCTTCTATATACCTCCTCGTTTCTGGGTCATTAACTCATCACGCTTGTTGAAAGCAGTTTGGCCAGACATCCCGACTCAAAATAAATACCCGTAGATCGTATTTATCCCGATGTAGGAATCAAACCTACAGCTTAACTGGAAAGAGATAGCTCTTCCACTCAACCACTTCAGTCGATTAGATTAATAATGAGTTATATTTCAATTATTATCCCAAAAAAAGCATTATTTTTTTCAAGAATATCGTTTAAAATAATTCAATTAATTTTTAAACAATGATATGTATTGATTACAATTAAATACAAATTTGTAAGTGTTATCTTAATAATATATTATTATGATTCATCAGCAGCCTGCGGCAGTCCACTGCTGGACATAGGCCTCCCCCATGGAGCGCCACCTAGCCCGATCTTCGGCTACACGCATCCAGTTTCTGCCAGCCGCCCTGCGCAGATCGTCGCACCATCTAGCCGGGGGGCGTCCCACACTACGTTTACCGAGACGCGGTCTCCACTCCAGCACTCGTCTGCTCCAACGATCGTCGGATCTCCGACAGACGTGACCAGCCCATTGCCACTTAAGTTTGCTAATTCGAAAGGCTATGTCGGTGACTTTAGTTCTCTGGCGGATTTGTTCATTCCGAAACATATCTACCAGAGAAACTCCGAGCATAGCTCTCTCCATAGCTCTCTGAGCGACTCTGAGCTTATGAAGCAGACGGACTGTCAGCGTCCACGTTTCGGCGCCGTAGGAGAGTACGGGTAGGACACACTGGTCGAAGACTTTCGTCTTCAGGCTCTGAGGTATGGGCGACGAGAAGACCGGACGGAGTTTCCTAAATGCTGCCCAGCCTAACTGAATCCTTCTATCGGCTTCTTTCTCGAAGTTGTCTCCACCCAATTGCAAGACTTGCCCGAGGTAGATATACTCCTGGACAACTTCGAGAGTTTTACCACTGACGACCGTCGGTTGTGGATCCAGATGATCATTGACCATGACTTTAGTTTTATCAAAGTTCATGGTCAAACCGACTCGTCGAGAGGATTCATTTAGGCTGTTCAGCATCCCTTGCAGTTCCTCTAGCGATTCTGCCAAGATTACGATATCATCGGCAAAACGCAGGTGTGAGATGTACTTACCGTTTACGTTTATGCCTCGTCCTATCCAGTCTAGCGTCTTGAAAACGTCTTCCAGTGCGTTAGTGAACAGTTTCGGGGATATGACATCCCCCTGTCTCACACCGCGATACAACTGGATTTGTTTTGTTTGACTGCCCTGTACTCGAACGGACATCGTGGCGGCATTGTAAAGACATCTCAATACCTCGATGTATCGATGATCTATCTGGCACCGCTGCAAGGCTTCCATGACAGCCCAGGTCTCAATGGAGTCAAAGGCCTTCTCATAATCCACAAATGCTAAGCACAGGGGCTGATTATACTCGTTTGTTTTCTGTATAATTTGCCGCACTGTGTGAATGTGGTCTATGGTGCCGAATCCTCCTCGAAACCCAGCCTGCTCTGGGGGTTGAAACTCGTCAAGTCTTCGTGCGAGTCGATTGGTGATGACCCTCGAAAACAACTTATAGACATGGCTCAGGAGCGAGATGGGCCTGTAGTTGCTAAGTAGCGTCCTATCCCCTTTTTTGTGGAATAAGACGACTATGCTCCTGTTCCATGCCCGAGGAGTTCTCCCATTCTGCACGACAGAATTGAATATTCTGCAGAGCTCTTTAAGCACGGGTCGACCTCCTGCTTTTAAGAGCTCCACAGTAATCCCGTCTTCGCCCGGGGCTTTTCCATTTTTAAGTTGTCCGAGGGCCAACTCCATCTCCTCAAGGGCAATATCTGGCAGCTCGTCGGTGTAGTGGCGGGAAAGCGTGGCTCTGGGATCATTGTAAACGGGTTCAGGTTGTGGTGCATGAGAAGCGTATAGTTTGCCGTAGAAGTCTTCGATCTCACCGAGAACCTCAGACTTCGACGTGAGTATTCTGCCATCCTGGGTTTTTAATTTTGTGAGGTGGCTTCTCCCAAGCTTTTGTGCAAATACTTTAGGGCCCTTGTGTCGCTCTATTGCTTCTTTAATGGCTTCAGCATTAGAGCGACGCATGTCCCGCCGCACGCATTTCCTGATAAGCTTGGTGAGTGCCACCTGTTCCCCATGTGTGATCACTTCACGCCACATGTCCATTAACTGTAGTGTCTCGTCTGAGAGCTTGGACTTTCGGCCCATACGCTTCCTTCCACAAAACCTGTTCCCTTCGTCCCTCAAGGTCTTCACCACGCTGTTGAGGTCCTCGTCAATGTCCAAAATGGGTTCCAGTATGTCGAATCGATTTTTTAATTATTATGATTACAATTACAAAAATAATGACTTCACATATTATACGACTTCACATATTATACTTAGGGAAATGGAGCCAAAAGGTCACAGTCCAAGGGATTGCAGGAGGAAAAGAAGTCGCCCAAAAAGATGGGAGGATAAACTAATAGTATGGTCCTACTATTGGCTGGATAAGAGTAGCAGAATATAGGAAACAAGAGAAAAAGCCACATTGAGATTAGAGATTGTTTCTGAAATATCAAAATAAAAGGTCTAAACAAAATTTTAAACTGCTTGACATTACATTAACACTAGCTGTAAAATCAAATTGGAATACTGTTTATACAGGGTGTTCAGTGCTTTGTACAATCACGTACGAGTACAAAGGACTAAGGGGTTGCATAATAAATGCCAATAGACACGTTAAACAGTATTCACGTGAAGAGGCTCTCTCTTCTAATGTCGCACGTGAGGTGAAAACAATATTTAAAGATAAAGTCAGAGTTCTTAATGCGCTTTACAAAATTTTACACGATCAAGCAAATTTAATCCTAAGAATAATGAAAGCGATATCCACTACCACATTTTACAGTTTACAAATAAATCACATAAAACGATATTATCCATCAATATAATTTTTAAATTTAAGTAATAAATAATCCTTGTCATATTCGATATCATCATTTTTTTGAAATAGTTCGCCATTTTTGGAGGCATTTGAGTCATATGATTTAAATATTCAAAGAACTCTATAAACACAAAGGCACCTAACTGTACCTACTACCTTACGTACGCATCCATTAATTTTATTACCTGAGCAGTCTGCCTTTGGGCTGCTAAAACAGTGATAAAAACAAATATTATATTGCAAATGCCCCTCCTATACGATGACAACGGCATCTATCTTATGGACCATATAATTTTGAGTGCCTTCCGGGTTTTTGTTGTTATATGCTTGCGAATTACCCCAGTGACACGGAAATCAAATTAGTATTAGGAGTTTATATTGTTGCCCCGGAATCAAAAGAAATACCTCTGCGAAATGTTCAAAACGCAACAAACGTAGTAGTAACATTATTTAGTTTATTAGTTGTTAGTTCGTTTTTCTGTTAATGTTGTGTATGTTTATAAACGCACCATTCATTCACTCATTCATCCATTCTTTCATACTACTCAAAAGTAGTTTTATTAAGAAAAAGTGGTACTTCCCGACACGATAAAAAAATATATGGTTCGACCATATATTTTTTTATTAAATAATAGAAATAACAATTAAATGTAAGATACGTGTGACCCATTAAACCTTAGATTTTTCTTGGACCCAAATCCTTCTTAATTTAACTTAATAATTTATTCTATAAATCTACAGTTACCTAGCGTAAGTGAGAGAAGACATCTGTTATTAAGATTATGTTATAGAGAAAGGTTTGTGTTAATGGTTAGTGTATCGATATCAATATGAATATCAGTCCGCGGCAGTCCACTGCTAGACATAGGCCTCACCCAAGGCGCGCCACCTAGCTCGATCTTCGGCTACACGCATCCAGTCTCTGCCAGCTGCCTTGCGCAGATCGTCGCTCCATCTAGCAGGCGGGCGTCCCACACTACGTTTGCCGAGTCGCGGTCTCCACTCCAGCACTCGTCTACTCCAACGATTGTCGGTTCTCCGACAAACGTGTCCAGCCCATTGCAACTTCAATCTGCTAACTTGAAGAGCAATGTCGGTGACTCTGGTTCTCCGGCGAATTTCTTCATTTCGAATTCTGTCCACCAGAGAAACCCCGAGCATAGCTCTCTTCATAGCCCTCTGAGCGACTTTGAGCTTGGCGAGGAGACGGACTGTCAGTGTCCACGTCTCGGCACCGTAAGAAAGTACGGACAGGACGCACTGGTTGAAGACTTTTGTCTTCAGACTTTGTGGTATGGGCGACGAGAAGACTTGACGGAATTTCCTGAACGCTGCCCAGCCCAACTGTATCCTTCTGTCGGCTTCTTTCTCGAAGTTGTCTCCGTCTAATCGCACTATTTGGCCTAGGTAGACATATTCCGGGACAACTTCGAGAACTTCACCATCAATCGTGGTCGGTTCTGGTTAGTGTATGTGTGTATAAATTTGTAGACCAGGATAGGTCAAGATCTACTGATTAGTAGACTGTGTAAGATCTATCAATTACATTTACTACAAACCAGTACTTTTTAAAACACTTTTTTGAAGTTCAAAATCATTAATAAACAGATTTATAAATGAAGATATATCTTGTCTTAAAGGCCGGTAACGCATTTGTGATGATTCTGGTGTTGCAGATGTCAATTGCTTTCCATTAGGTGATACGCTTGCTCATTTGCCTCCCTATCACATAAAAAAAATTAATAATCTACCACCCATGTCACTTTTGAAATAAAAAACACACACACACAAATAAATAAATGTACACGTATGCATCCGCGTACATATATAAATAAAAATTAGCTTAAATATAAAAATAAATAATGGTAAATCGTTACTGATTGTTTATATTTTTATATAGTTTCCTTCGGTCCATCATATTGTATTATTATAATTTTCTAACACGCTGCTCTCAACTTAATTCATTGTTAGATACATATATTAATTCTTATGAGAAAACAGTAAGTGACTTTACACAACTATCTTTTATAAAAATGTATTGTAGAATAATCTATCGTTTTCACATGATATAAACAAATATAGAACTTTTTTTCTCATGTGACACAATAAATATAAGAAGTTCATACCTTTTTTTTTATATATTCACGCTTATCCCCCGCAGAGACCACAGAGCTCCATCCACTGCCATTCATCGCAGCGAAACGGCTCGTCATTGGTCGCTTTTCGCCCTCGTGAGAAACAGGATGTGACGGGTGGCGAACCACGTCGCCCTCATTTTTCGACAAATTAGGTATATTAAATTCGTCTTAGTGAATCCCACGAGCCGCAAGGGAGGCTGGAGGTCAGCCCCAGCAGAGCCCTGCATGCTGAGGTAAGGCACCATAGTCCCCAGGGGAGTCCGACCCCGGGACGATCAGCACGCTTGCGACTAGGCTCGCCCCTAGCCACGCATCCATTGGCACGGCAGACCGTGGATTGACGGAGTGGAAGGGAAAGGATAGAGAAAAAAGAAAGGGACAGGAAAGGAAATGCGTGCATATAAATATCTATTCCTATGCGGGAATCGAACCCGCGACCATTGACTCCGCGGGCGCAGGGCCCCGCCACTGAGCCAATCGGTCGTCCTAAAAGTTCATACCTAAGCAATTTTAACAAATTAAAAACTCACGCTTAAATCTAACTAAAGGGTACATGTTTCGGGTACAGATAACACCCACATCACCGCCTATATTTTATACAATTTATGAGTGTATACAATGGGTTTGTCCTTGAAAGCCTTTATAAACGAATCTTTGAAAATATATATTACATTTTCAAAATCCGTTTAAAGGGTAAACTGCCTTAATTACTTTAGGGGTAATAAATTAAACTTGTTGGTAAAAATAATTCGGGTACAAACGAACCATAAATTTAATTGTTATTTATATATTGAAGAGTCACCGACATAGCTCGGCAAACGTAGTGTGGGACGCCCCCCTGCTAGATGGAGCGAGGATCTGCGCATGGCGGCTGGCAGAGACTGGATGCGTGTAGCCAAAGATCGGGCTAGGTGGCACGCCTTGATTGCGGCCTATGTCCAGCAGTGGACTGCCGCGGGCTGATATTGATATTGATATATTAAAGATGATCTTAATGGCAAAGCTACCATATTCAGAGCTTATGGCCGTGGTTTTGCATATGATTTTCATATGATAAATATATGTATGGCACATAGATTTTTATTCCAAAACTGAGTGCCCCACGAAATCGACTTGAATAAGCGTGGTGGGTATCCGTCCCTCCAGAACTGGGAACACCTCTTGCTCAGAAGTGGGTTGTCATAGCTTTAGTATTTTTATTAAAGATTGAAAAATATAATTACACGGAAATCCAATAAAAATACTAGCAAGCAGGTAATCTGTAGTAAACACTGTCGCCCTTGTACATTGCAACACTAATACCATTAATGGAAAGGAAAATAAAGGAAGGAAAAAGGAGCTGACCCTGCCAAATCCCACACTAATGGCGTGTTGTACGATTGTGAAATTCAGTGGTTGGTATTATTTCGAGCAATTCCTTGGAATTCACTTTAACAAATATGTCTTTCCGCATACCGGAGAATCGATTTGATCGGTAAGATCATCGTCTACGAAGATAACTAACTCATATAATTATTTCATTATCAGTCCATGGCAGTCCACTGCTAGATATAGGCCTCACCCAAGGCGCGCCACCTAGCCCGATATTTGGCTACACGGATCCAGTCTCTGCCAACCGCCTTGCGCATAGCTTCATCTAGCAAACTACGTTTACCAAGATGCAATATCAACTCTAGCACTCCATCTACCCTAATGGTTGTCGGTTCTTCGACAATCGTGTTAAGCCTGTTACCACTTCAGTCTGCTGACTTGAAGAGCTATTTTTCTTTTTTTTTATGGGATAGGAGGGCTAACGAGCAAGCGTGCCGCCTCATGGAAAGTAATCAACGCCGCCTATAGACAACTGCGACACCGCAGGAGTCACGGAAGCGTTGCCGAAAGCTAGTAGACACGCTATGTCGGTGACTCTGATTTTCCCGCGAAGTTCTTCATCCCGAATTCTATTCACCAGAGAAACATAAAATAATAAACATTATGCAAACTGGAGAGGGTTTTTTTATTTCACAGAGTGCGAGTAACAAATGTTAATCAGATCCGCACTCCACCCGTTTTATGACCTATCATCGTTGAATCATTTCCCACGCTGGCATTGAGGGTAGTAAAAATCCAATAATCTCCCATAGCAATAAATTACTTATGTACCCATAAATTTTGTTACCTGAGTACTTACTGCCTTTTATGCACAAAGAAAATGGTAAAAATTATGTGGCAAAAAATTACATTTCCATCATTCAGTAGTGGCGTTCATATTTTATTTTTATTTATTTACAAAATCTTTTAGTAGCGGAATCCATATATCACTTTAGACAATATAATATTTTTCTTTTAACAGCCCATATATGCCACTGCTGAGCATAGGCCTCTCCATTTCTGGAGAAACGGATGTTAACCCACCACGCTTGTCCAATGCAGATTTGCGGGGTTGCCAGACTCGGAATAAATATTTATAATTCATACATATATTTATTCCAATACGGGGATCAAACCCGCGACCATTGACTCCGAGGGCAGTGGGCCCCGCCACTGAGCCAATTGGTTATCAATAATAATTAGGTAATAATAAAATATAAGGTTTTTATGCAATGATTGCTCTACTCTTGTACATTTTCTCATTATGATTACAATTTAGGTGTTGGCTAATGGCTAATTTTTTTTTTTTAACTTAATTTGCTAAGTAGAGTAATATAAGGCTATTGATGATTTTTAATTTGAAAGTACAGTCAGTGTAATGAAAATATTTAACTAGTCTGTCACACGTTTCATTTATACATTTGAATTATGGCTTTCAATAGTGCCAAAATAGCATAGGTGATTTCGTCAATGTCACGTAGAAGGGAGAAGACACGAAGGAGATTAATCAGTGCGGTTGAGATAAGGAAGGAATAGAGTGCGTAGGACACCTTTGAGATCGAACGGTGTCTGTCACACGTTGAAGTCTTTTATATTTAATTATATGACATGCTTAAGAATTTCAAACGTTTGATGTTTTTTTTATATATAAAACAAAATTCACAGGTTATTCTATCTTTTCTAATCTACAGTTATAAAATTAAAAATATCTACAAATTATCTCCATATTCTTTTTATGCCAATGTTTTTTATTGATGATGATGATATTAAGGATATTATATATATATATATGTATATGTATGTATGTGTATATATATATATATATATA
Source organism: Baronia brevicornis (assembly GCA_031353405.1). NCBI lineage: Eukaryota > Metazoa > Arthropoda > Insecta > Lepidoptera > Papilionidae > Baronia > Baronia brevicornis. The sequence goes on along the minus strand of JASFAT010004670.1, from coordinate 45,929 downwards.
TATATATATATATATATATATATATATATATATATATATAAGCCATAGGCAAAAAAAATTTCATTGTGTCGTTGTACACAATTTAATTCATATACCAATATTTTATTTTATAGCAGAGCGGGCAAACGAGCATGCGGGTCACCTGGCGGTAAGCAATCACCGCCGCCCATAGACATCCGCAACGCCGGAGGCGTCGCAGATGTGTTCCCGGCCTCTAAGAAACACACACTCGACTCTTAAATACCCCCATGTCGTAATCACGTGGGAACACCGTAGGTGGTAAGTTGTTCCACGTTTCCATAATTCGTGGCAGAAAACTGCGACTCAACCGCACGGTGGTTGAAGGCCAGCCATCCAGGTGATAGGGATGGAACCTATTTTTGTGGCGTGTAGTGCACTGGATATTCAGTGCTTTAAATGGGAAGAAGAGATGAGAAAATAAGCTTTAAAAGTCAACCTCATCAGCCAGCCGTGCATAAAGCATAATATTTACTTTAATTTCCATATCATTTATGTATTTTCAATGGAGTCTCTATACCGTAAAACTTGTTCTAAATACACGAATAATTTGGACAGTATCTATACTGATGCGGAAATTCTAGATCCGTAAAGAAAATATTTCACTTCTATATGATTAAGCTTCAAATGTACTAATGACTGTTAGGCTTCCCAACACTAACACACTACACACTTAATAACCGGCGAATGAGAACACATGAGATATTTCGTATTCGAGGCCATATTGAATTGAACTTTCTTCATTTTAGACGATCCAATCTGGAGACTCAACCTAAACTAAGATTGCCGCTAGCTCCTCCCTTGCTATTGTTATACAATTTTCATCATTCCAAGACTGAGAGGCAGTTTTAATTGCTGAGTTATCATCATCGCTGTTCTTCAGTTGCGAATTGCGGGATACTTAAAAAATCTTTTTACGTTGTTTACTTAAAGGCAAACAACTAAATTTTATTTATAAAAAAAACGTTTTTATATTCTAATAGTTAAAAATTTAATCACTTAAGGATTTCGTCATTGATCCGACCTGTAGGTTTAAAGGATTTTTTTTATAAAAAAGGTGAATAAAAAGGCAAACGGATTAATTGTAACCTTGCATGTAAGTTAGTACTTCCGCTATTATATATCAGCAAAACCAAAAAATCTGACGCATTACGCCATTAAAGAGTGTTGAATGATGGAAGGCGACGAGGGGAGTTTGATGAAGCGAAGTAGCAAAGCTCGAGTTTAAAAATCTTTATTCTCATGAGACAATAACATCACTTACACGAAAAACTCAAACAAAACTACTACTCATACGTCGTACATATGATAAAGTGTGATTTTTTAACTTTAAAAAATTAAGTTTTTTTTTAAGTTTTATGCTTGATTTTACGCTAGGAGGTTTATCCACTTATATTTTTATTACTTTATATCGTAGATTTTTTTTCTCCACCAATGAAATTAATTTTATTTAAACTTCTATTGGTTGGGTAGTTTGTTAGCCACAATAACTGCTACATATGTATGTCAAATTATGATCAGTTGGTGCTAGCAGAGGCTGGTCTGCCTGGGTCTTTTACACATCTTGTATTGTCTTTCTCTTACATTTGTGAGTACAATTAATTTTACATAACCGTTCTTTTTCTAACATATAGTTATACAAGTAAGACTATAACGTTTAATATACATTACTGCTTTCAAAAAAGAAGAAAATATGACAAAAGAAGGATACCCGCAGTGAGAAAGTTTCTCTTGCCATTTATTTTCCGTCCAGGTGAATTTCAATACAATATAATGTTAAAAACTTGATTGTTTGCAGATTATTGACGTTTGAAAAATGAAATGTTATTTTTTCTATCAAAAATGAATAATTTGAAACGCGTCGCAATAAAACATTCTATATATTGTGTACTAATTTATGTCAAAAACATCATAAAATAAGCTACTACGAAACGTTCTAAGTATCGAAAATGACAGATATCGTGTATCATCCAAACATGAAGTCGTAAAAGCTACGGCATGGTGAATAGTAACTTTATTACACTTTTATAGTCAAAGCTACTTTGGATAAAATATATTTTGAGGTAGTTTCGCTGAAACAATACCACTTGGCTTTACTTAAAATATAATAATATATTACGTGTCATGTGGGTATTTCGCTTATTGGCGTTTTGATAACGAAAACAATCGTCTGTTAAGTAAAGTGATCTGCTATATTTCTTTTTTCGAGTGATATTTGTGAAAGGACACTATCTGAGCATCTTTGTAATTTATGAACGTAGAAATTCCTTATATCGGGATACTGCTACATAATTGTATTTATGGGGGATTTCTTCATTTATCATCTTATTTACCATAGAAAATTCAAGCTTTCAAGCTAATTTATTTATATGTATCGGCAGTTTTGTATAGATGTTTATAAGTGTTTATAAAACGCCTATCTTATGCTTTGTATTTGATACTTTCGTGATTTGATAAGTAGATAATTCAGCATCGTATAGACAAAATTAAACTCTAAGAACATCACTTAAACCTAAGATAAAGCATTAATCGATGAATTTAGCTTAAATTCGTTACATATTGTAAACTGAAATTGCGAAATTTAATAAAATTCAGAATGAGCTAGTACAAAAGATAGTAACATCAGAAAACGGTAAATTCTAAACTTTCTCACAACTTAATAAACTTATACATGATGGCTTGATGTACTAACCCGACGCGGAGTCTAGACACTGGAATTGATACTCTGAAATATGACATGTCCAGTCAGGATCCAGAGCTAATAAAAGTACCAAAAGTGAGTCAATTTCGATATTTTCATATATATATATCTATATATATATGTAAAATGAAAACTTACCACCAGAACCCAAAAGTTTTTTACGGTTTCTGAAATAATATGTATCTTATAACTCTCTCTATAAATAAATACAGTCAATTTCAATGCTGTTCATAGAGCTGTGGGACACAGACCATTCAATTTTCTTTTTCTGTTCCGAATATGGAATAATTTTTTTTAACATATGTCATTTATAGCGTTTTCGCTTTTTTGCATATGTGTGTGTGTTCTCATGAAATATCCTTTTAAAACTAAGTCAATAAGCAGTACGATGGTCGCGTTATTGATCTAAAATAATTGCAAGTATATAAATGTAAGATACTTTCACACAATATAATTGAAAATCATCATTAAACAACCATGGATCATAATACCATATATTATACTAGTTACTCATTTAAAAAAAAAACAAAAATGAAAATAGAAATACAATGAATCAATGCTAATTTATAACATATTCGAGTCACAAAGTAATATTTGTTGATAATAAAGTGGAAATAAATTACAACAGCATTTTAACGTCCAATTTACATGCGGAAATAATAAAAAAACTTCTGTTATATACATAAGTGTATATAACAGAGGGTAGATATACACTTATGTATATAAAGATATGGTGAAATTCTCTGTACATTTGTAAAACATAATTGGTTTTAGCCATTAAAAAGATTAGCTTAGAAAAAAGACTGACACAGTTGCACTCTCGACCAGTCAAATATGAAGCGAGTCTCAGAAAATTAGATGCACGGATTTCAAATACAAGATTTAAAGTCAGGTAATTGACTCTTGGTGACAGATATTTCAACACTCAAAGCCACAGTTGTATCAGATTTTTTGTTTGTCGAATAGATAGATATACTTAGTATGTACAAATATATGTATCGTTTTTTATCTTTTCCGAATTATTAGTTTATCTTTTATTTATTAAAAATGACTCCAGAGAAATAATAATAAATAAAAATATTTCAATTATTACATATTTAGAATACCTTTTTTTTTCTACATAAACAACTTTATAGAAACATATTGCTTCAGCGACAATAGCGAACCAATTCGATATTTCATCATTCACCGACTAAAATAATATCATGTATATTAAAATAGGTTCGTTTATAAATAATTAAAAACCCCTAGCTTCCCATCGTATAAATGACAGAAGATATAAAACAATAGCTTTGAAAGTCATAATTTACAATGGTAACGCCAAGCGAAATTGTAAGTGTAAATACTCCTCAAAGGAGATAAAGGTTAATTTTTAAATCCAAAATATAAAATAAATGAAGACCGCCAATCCACGGTCTACCGTGCCAATGGATGCGTGGCTAGGGGCGAGCCTAGTCGAAAGCGTGCCGATCGTCCCGGGGTCGGGCTCCCCCGGGGACTATGGTGCCTTACCTCAGCATGCAGGGCTCTGCTGGGGCTGACCTCCATCCTCCCTTGCGGCTCGTGGGATTCACTAAGACGAATTTAATATACCTAATTTGTCGAAAAATGACGGCGACGTGGTTCGCCACCCGTCACGTCCTGATTCTCACGAGGGCGAAAAGCGACCAATGACGAGCCGTTTCGCTGCGATGAATGGCAGCGGATGTAGCTCTGTGGTCTCTGCCAACCCCTGCGGGGGATAGACGTGAATATATAAAAAAAAATGAAGACTATTTTCATTGAACAAAAATAATGGAACAATATATTTATTAGAGGGTTACGCTCGGAATTTCCTTAATGGATTATTTCATTCGCAATGTAATTTGTCAACAAATCAAAGTTACCAACATAGCCCTTCAAAATAAGCAAACTGAAGTGGCAATGGGCAGACATTTATCGAAAAACTGAGAATTATTGGAGTTGACGAAGCTATAGCAGACTTTGCGTCTTGACAAAGGAAATGTGGCAGAAAAAGAATGGCCAATAATGGCATTAAGTCTACATGTTGTGCTGACTATGTGCAAAAAAAGTTTAAACAAATAAATATTTTTGATATGAATTAAATTTCATTAAATTTCACTTAACTCATATTTATGAAAAGTTAAAAGAAATTAATAATTCTGACATTGAATGCTATGAATAATTTTGAATTAAATTTCACTTAACTCGTATTTATAAAAAGTTAGAAGAAATTAATAATTTTGATACTGAATGATTTGAATAATTATGAATTAAATTTTAATAGCGTATTTATAATTTTTATTCTCGTAATAGCGTATTTATAATCTTTATTCTCGTATTTATAAAAAAGTTAATAGAAATTAATAATTTTGATATGAATTCAATTTTATTAAATACTCACTTAACTCGTATTTACATAAAAGATACTTGAGTAAATTCAATAAAAGTTTAACCACGTTTATACAGCTTGCTACATTTCATAGTTGCATGCGCTAGTACTGAAGTAATTAAGAACTAGCAACACAAAAACTCATTTACAAATACAAATCGCAATTTCAAACTAGTTCAAATTCAATGCACTATATACACAGTTATGCCTATAAAAACTCCACTTTCAGTAGAATCTGGATAGTTATGAGTTAGACCCTTACACTTTTTACACTTATTGACGCTTTGACTGCGTTGTTATTTCAAAGAATTCTCAAGTAGTACGTTTGAGATCTATTAAAACTCTTAACCAACGTTTATTGTTGTATCTACCTGAATAATAAAAGCAAATCTTCAACTCCGAATCCACCAGCCACGCGGTTCCAAGAGGTCTACGCACACATTAAAAACAAAAGAATTTTTTAGGATTTCTCGAAAATAATCTTCATCATCAACAACAACAACCTGCGGCAGTCCACAGCTAAACATAAGTTACCCCCAACAACTGTCATAGGCATTGCAGAAGTGTTGCAGGCCTTTAAAAAATATTAAGTTTTTTTTAAAGATTCAATCTGGTATCGGTTCGAAAATACCGTTGGGAGTAACTGGTTCCACAGGGTCGTGATTTACAAAGAAGTTTCTGAAAAAATGCACTATACTGGATCGCCACTCATTCGGATGGTGGGGATGAAACTTTTAAAACCTACTTGTACCTACACTTGAAAAATCTTTTCCATCAGCCAAACGTTGACTGGCAAAAAATGCCTTTCGGTATTAAAAAGGCGGTTTTTACCAAAACTGTATAATAAGAATAAATAGATAAAATGTGAGTGAATGACGTATTTGCATCCGATTGTTCGTTTTCCTCGCTTGAAGCTCGCTCCGCTAACAATCGGCTCTGACGCGTCTCTTTGTTCGACACAGTTCTATAAAGGCGCAATGGTGCAGCAAATCACTCGTTCCAATTGTTACGAACGCCGTGTGACAGAATTTACCTGAATTTCTGGAAACCACATTTCAGATTCCCGCGCTCATAGTTCCAAATTATTTGTGGTCTGTAGTGAACTAGTTCATTTTATCTCCATTGTTTATATCACTATATAGAATTGTTTTTTCGCTACAATGCTGAAGTAGTGTGTCTCTGTGCCCCAATAACATACTGACCGTGATCTCTAATAGACTGGATTGTATGTACTTGAATCAGTGCTGAAGCATATATTTTTTTTATGGGATAGGAAGGCAAACGTGTCACCTGATGGAAAGTGTCATTATGGGAGTGATAATGGGAGGGGGAGGGGGAGGGTGTTGGGCCTCCGGAACTTGGCCGTTAACCGTACGAAGAGCGGAAGGTAAGCTACCACAAAGACGCCGGTTTTCTGCGAGAGTGTGGTACTTCCCCGGGCGAGCCGGCCCATTCATGCTACAGACAAATATTATGCCATTCTTGACAAAGTAATCGTCAGCAGCGTGGCTCTACCACTATTAAAAATATCTAATGGAGTGGTGCAGCGCTGATTTATTTATACTTGCTTTCTGTGTATTAGAAAAAAATTAATAGAATTTATTACGTATTAGTAATACAAAATGCTTATCCTTCATATCATCCATTTCCATCCAAAATCCATTTCGTATTACTAACACTTAAAAAATCTTGTTACTTGAATCAATAAGTTTATTGTTATATTATAGTATCTATCTATTTATATGTTGATTAACTCAGTGGAAAAGTTATCGGAGTCAATTGTCGCGGTTTCGATTCACGCATGAGGATAAATGTATGTATGGCGTATATTTTTTTATTCCTAGGACATGATTTGTCCCGCCAATCTATTTTGAATCAGCGTGATGGGTCCAATCATGATTCCTCCAGAAATAACAGGCATATCGTCGGCCTAATTATCAGAATCCGTAAGTACATATGAGTAAATTTAATAGGAACAACAAAAAACTGATTTCCTTTCATAGTGAGATTTTTTATAAAAGCACTCTTACTTAAAGCATAAAAAGACATTTCATCCGATGCACTTTAGAGTTGATTCGCTAGATGGCATCAAAAGTACTAAGGAAATTTATATTTTTAGAGTTACTAAGCAAATTTTCCTGAAACTGTGTTCAGTGTTTCAATAATTCTGTCACGACCCAAATTGCTTCTAGACAGACAGCTGTGCGCGGTTTAATCAATTTATCCACCGAAATTTGATCAATTCACGTTAAAGTAGTTAGGATTTATGATAACTTCAAAGCGTGAGCAAACTTTAATCATTACGTGGTTAAATTCTAGTTAAAAACCAAGACCAAAATCTCACGGATCGGGGCGTTGCAGAAGAATATCTCATCTCTCAGCATTTTTTACCGCTTTTACCATGAACAGTTTGTTTTGAATAATTCCTGCCATCGAATTCCACAACCGCACAACACGGCATAAAGAAAAGTTTTACCTCAACTATCTGGATGAATGGCGATCCAGAACGGTGCACTTCTCCCGAAAATTCTTTCCATGTAACACCACTTTATGAAACCGGCTACCTTCAGCTGTATTTTCGAACCGATATGACATTGGCACCCAAAAAAAACAAACCTACACATATCTTAAAGCCGGTAACACTTGCGTGAGACCTGCGGTGTCGCAGTTAATAAAAATCCACTCGTAAAGTGTGTATACGGCATGTCTTGATTGTGAAGAAAGGCCAAAATATACCAGTGGACTGTTGCCCTTATATTAATTGAAATCATCATCAATTAATTTAAAAGTGCCTCGCATAGTAAGTACGAGTAAGTTTGAATAAAAAAATGTATAATTGACCAAATCTAGACGACTTGAAGTCGGTAAAGGACACCTGCTCTTATAGAAGATATTAAATTATGGGGTTTTATCTCCGAGGCTCAATCCTACAAGGGCGTGGGTATTCCACATGGCTTGTCATTATTGTTTAAAATAAACACAAAAGCTAAATATCAATACTGTAATAATTCAAATGTAACAATAACCTAACGAGTTGTCTAGACTCTGGCCTATCGGTCCAATCAATGAGAAATTTATAATAAAATCTCGTACTGTAACTAAACATAAAATCTCACTTCAAACATGCCTCTTGTAGACATGTCACTCGGATGGCTGAGCAAGCATCTCGACGGACAAAGAGGTATTGTAAACAAGAAAGCTGAGCTGAAAAAGAAAAATACTTTGATAGAACACAATTTTTATTTGTAAAGAACAGATGCGATTGTGTCCTTATAACTTTAGTTATTATTATAATTTTTGAAGCAAATTGTACTCAATGAGTTTTTACGTTACAAAAAAGCATTCAGATATAACAAGTTCAATAACTTTCACGAGTAGGCAATGTATTTTTTAACGTCTTCTAGGCACGGGCCTCGCCGATTTTGGAGAATGGTCATGAGTCCACCACACTTGTTCAAGACCGACTGAGTGGCACTTAAATTCATAATAATTATGTATAGACCATACATATATTATCCCAACATCCCGCAATTAAGACTTACATGACTTATGTTCCTACATGCCCTATGTGGAGCAGAGAGCTTCCAAAGTGCTCCGCCATTGTGTTCTGTATATAACTACGCTCTTTAATTCGCACCAGGTCATCACTATACGTCGCCGAACCATCAAATTTTTTGTAGAGGATTGAACGCTCTACAAAAAAGTTCTGATATCATTATTCGTTGAATCAACTCAGTCAAAAGTTATTCGAGGTCAAAGTTAAATTCTTTATCATTCATTATGCTGTTTTCTTTATAATACTGCGAAAATTATTAGTTTTATAGGTGTAATATGAAACACAAATACACGTCTTTCATTTTATATCGTGGCAAAATGAAACTAGCAAATTGCGATCCCATATAGTGCGACACGAAACCGACTCATTTTTCTTCGGTCCCAATAGAACGTTTTAACATTTGAGCCATCAACAGACAGGTGCTTTATCAGTAAAACAAATTTGTGAACACACCCGTGGAAATGATCGGGTTTACTGTCTGAATAAAATATTACCTGTGGGCGGAATTGCATGCGAAAATGGTCACAGTTCTTCATTCACTTCTATATCACTTTTGTTATTATTCTTCCAATGTATAATATAGAGAATACTGGAAAGTTAAACAAAATAAGAATGTTCAATGTATGAATATATCCTTTATTAATAGACACTTAATAGATAGATAGACACTTAATTTGCACAACATTTAAAAAAAACGAATTAACATACTGAGTAAATTGTACAATAGTATAAAATAAAAAAAAATGAAAAAGCAAACAATATAAAATACCTGTGTCGTAGTGTGACGTCATCAAAAGGCTCTCATTCTGTATAGGCCGTGACGATATATACATATATATATATATATATATATATATATATATATATATATATATATATATATATATATATATATATATATATATATATATATATATATATATATATATATATATATATATATATATATATATATATATATATACATATATGTATATATCGTCACGGCCTATACAGAATGAGAGCCTTTTGATGACGTCACACTACGACACAGGTATTTTATATTGTTTGCTTTTTCATTTTTTTTTATTTTATACTATTGTACAATTTACTCAGTATGTTAATTCGTTTTTTACATACAATAATGAATGAATAATAATTATTGCTTTACTTTGCTTATTTTCTGCAATGAGTTTGGGTCTTCTTTTTCTATAAGTATTTAACTTGAATTTATCGTGTGATGACTAAACGCGGCTCGTATCGTAAACAAGCTATATATATATATATATATATATATATATATATATATATATATATATATATATATATATATATATATATATATATCTTTTCATCTATCCATCCCCTCACACTCATCGTAGCCTCGTGGGAATCCTCAGCCGTCATTTTTGAACAAGCCCTGCATGGTGAGATAAGGCTTACGCTCGGGGAAGCCCGGTGTGTATGTGTGTGTGTGTGTATATATATATATATATATATATATATATATATATATATATATAAGCTTATTTGCAATAGTTAACAAGAATCATAGTACTATATTTTAAGGGATAAAAGGGCAAACGAGCAAGCGTGGATAAGCGTGGATGATGGAAAGCATAGACTTCCACCGAAGTGACACTATAGATATTACGGAAGCGTTGCTGGCCTTTATGGTATGTGTATGGAAATTAATTGTTATACAAAAAAGATACGGCTCGCCGATTTCCGGATAAACCCTGCGAGGTTTTCGTGGCGAGACCTTCATTTTGTTTATTTTAAGATTTCAGTGTATTGAAAAAAGATATATTAAAGGTCGCGCCTTTAATAATTTTTCTTTTTCGCAGTAAACGCTTGAATTAATCCGCCTTTGAAATCAATCTTCTTGACATACGATCTTTGCCTTTTTAATTTATTTTATCATCATGAACTACAGATAATAAAACACTTTCTATCATTTAAATATTTACTCTAGCTCTGTTAAAATTGTTAATAACATGGTTGTTGATTGTTATTTTTAATAAGAAAACAACTTACAAATATAAAAAAATGTAAGATATTTTTTACAAATTTACCTAGATCAGAGAAAAAGTTGTATTTATTATATGTAAGTACATACTGACTTTTACAATACTAAAAAAGACATCGTATATGAAAGAGAAAATCAAACAAATGAAACCCATAATAATACGAACGTATCGAATTATCAGAGTATGTATATATTTTATGATGAAACAACCGCATTTTGTTATGCATATAAACGTTATTTCTTCGACATCAAAACTGAGAACTGCGTTTTTAAACTCTTGTCTATGAATGTATCTGTGATAATTGTGAAAACAAATGAATAACCTTTATAAAACCTAAACAAAATGTTTACTTTCCAGGCGGAAATTCAAAAAAAGCACCTCAATACTGTGATATATTTCCATTAATATAATATTAATTTATATATATGTAGGATTATTAATCACTTCATCCAGCAGAAAAACACACATTATTAATTTTCTGTTATTGTGTCGCGGATCTTAGCTAAGTAAATATTATATATATATATATATATATATATATATATATATATATATATATATATATATATATATATATATATATATATATATATATATGTATGTAGAATGCAGGCATCACGATAATCAATGGCATTCTTTATTTTAAATTTTATTTTAAACACTTTCATTTAAATGTCAGCATTATTATTATATATTATTATATTAAATAAAATTCATTTAAAAGATATAGGATCTCACTCAAAAGCCGGCAATGCTTCTGCAGTGTCTAGTGGTGTTGCAGGTATGGGGGTGGCATTGACTGTTTTCCATTAGGCGGCCTTGCTATCACAAAATAAAATTGGCGTCTGTTATATAAAAAATAGATTTCCTTTATAATTATTAGTAATAAGCAAACAAAACGACTGATATAAATCATTCCTTCTAGATTATCCTTATTAATCTAAGCGGTTGTAAAATGAAAGAACTCAGCTTTAATTTGTAACTTGGCTTAAGGCTATCCCTTTGTTTTTGCCCGCATTTAAAACTGACAATATAAAACCGGACCCCACAAGAACGCTTACAAAGCAGTGAAATTTTAAAAATAATATATTACCTTAAAATAATATATCTTTAACCGTATCACAGAGAAAAGGTTTTAGAATTAAACTAACCAACATTTAATTTACAACAATAAAAAATGACGTGAATATATTTTTAAGTACCATTAACCGAAGAGCTTGTATGAAAAGAGTGATGAGTGTGGATGAAGCAAAGAAAGTGTGCTGGGATCGTGCAGATGGAGCTTTGTGGTCCTTGCCTACCCCTACGGGAAACAGGCGTGATTATATGTACACATATGTATGAATGTGAATATTTTTGAATCTTAATTTACAGAGCTTGATCGCAAAGTAATATTAACTACGTTACTTTTCACTTCCATATTTATTTTAATAATATTAAAAGTCTTTTATAAATGTTTTCTTTTCACGGCCTCTTTGTTTTCTTTTTTTGCCTCTTTGTTTTTTTTAACTCTTTGTTTTTTGTTTTCTTTGCATGGTCTCTACCTATCCCTACGGGAAAGAGGCGTAATTATATTTACACGTATGTATAAAAGTAAATATTTTTGAATCTTAATTTACAGAACTTGGTTGCAAAGTATTTAATATGTACTACGTCACTTTTTACTTCCATATTTATTTTAATTATATTAAACGACTTTTATTTTTCTTTTCACGGCTCATATACGTACAAACATATGTATGTCTGACCGCTGGGCGTGAATCATCTCATTTCTGGATCGGGCATTAACCATGCTTATTTAATTATGCGGATTCGTAAACTCAAAAAATAAATATTTTATATAGATATGTATCACGCTGCAGACGAATACTTTGTCAAGAATGAATTATTATTTATCTGTAGCATGAATGGGCCGACTCGTCCGGGGAAGTACCACACTCCTGCAAAAACCGACGTCGGAGTGAAAGCATATCTACGGTGCTTCGTCCGTTGAGTTCGGAGACCCAATCCCCCCCTCCTCTGCCCCTTTCATAATGACACTTTCCTTAAGGGCTGGCAATGCTTCTACACTGCATATGGCGCTGTGGATGTCTATGGGCGGCGTTGAATGCTTTCCATCAGGTGACACGCCTACTCGTTTGCCTTCCTATCCCATAAAAAAAATATATTTTATATTATTATATAAACAAAGTTTGAGGTCATTTAAAATGTATGACATAACACTTTTAGAATGTCCTATATTATTTGACCAGCTACGACTTCCGCCCCGCAAACATTTCAGCGGTATGTGTTAAGTGCCGAAGGTATTTTGACAAAATTGCCTGTGGGATGCCTCTACCGCGTAAAAAGTTGCTTTTATTCAATAGAATTAAACGCCACTTACATTATTAATGTTGTCAGACGTTACTTTGTGGAAATACATCACTATGTGGACAGTCAAAAGTCTTACTTAGCTAAGATCCGCAACAAGCAAAACAATAACAGAAAATTAATAATGTGTGTTTTTTGTGCTGGATGAAATGGATTTATTTGGAACTTAAACCAAAAACTTACCGAAAATCGGCCATCAACTCTCCACCCACCAACCACTATACATAACTTGTAAACGACACGTGTTTATCCCCAACACGAGGCACCTTCAGATATAGTAGATTCTATAGAAGACAACCGAAAAGTCTACTTTGGGTTAACTATTTTTCGGTAAGTTTTTGGTTTAAGTTCCAAATAAATCCACTTCATCCAGCACAAAAATCACACATTATTAATTTTCTGTTATTTTTTGCTTGTCGCGGATCTTAGCTAAGTCTTTTGACTGGCCACTTACATTACCAGTTCTCCATAATATCCTTCTTGTTCACATCTCCATTTATTCTATTGTATGTTATTAATGAAATGTTTAGTAGAATTTTATTCAAAATATTTCCAAATTGAACACCATTAATTCTCAACAACAATCCGATTTGCCGACAATTTCATTAGTTACTTTTGTAATCTCCCACCTGTTTGGGAACGAAATTTGATAACACAGTTCGGTAACTTTGAGATTTAATTAGTGCTTACAAGCCGTCAATTTGTGAAATAAAATTAAAGCCTAGTGATTACTTTACCGAAATTAGTGTCATATTTATTTGCCGTAAATAAAAATGGTATATAAAAATGTACTAATAAATTTAATACAAAAAAATGCATTAAATTTATTAATACATTTTTATATTGTATTATAACAATAAGATAAAAATGTATTAACAAATTTATCATTATTTATCAAATATTTCAAATTTATTATATCAAATCAAACTATTTTATACAATATAGTTCGATTAAGGCGTATAATTGAAATAATATGAAAAATGCGTGTTTCGTTACTTTTTAAGTCGCTTAAAAAAATCCATAGCAGGTTTTCGTAGAATAGCCACCATTTTATCAAGACGTAACGTTGTACAAGTTGAATAGTTACAATTCACAAGATTTGATGTTATCATAATAGTTATAACTAATTGCCATCAAAGAATAATCGATAGCTACGTTAATTACATCCACTACTAATTTCTACCATAATTATATTTAAACTTTAATTAACTTTGGTGCACGACTGAAGCACTTCGGTGTCCAATCTCTAAATCTGAATAAAATTCTAAATTAAATTCTGAACAGAATACCGAATCTATTAGTTTGTGCGAGAAACGTTCATAAAATGAGATCTGCAGCGGAAGTTTGGGGCGTGATCATCCAGATCGGAGTTTCATTGCATTTGCTTGCAATAAGATTTTATTGTTGTCGAAGTGTGTGAGCAGAAAATATTCTCATATGACTATAAAACGGAATACGAATAATTATGATGCGAAGAAATCTCACAAGAATCAATTGGGCAGCATTTAATTATTATATTTAAGTATAAGGATACGCAAGTGATGTGCGTATGTGTCTAAGAAAGGCAACCAACGCTTTTGTGAAGCCTTCAGCGTTGCAGATCTCTAAGGACGGCGGTGATCACGAACCATCAGGTAACCCGCTCTGCTGTAAAAGATGCTAAAAAAGAGTGTACGAAAATACAGAGGGAATTATTACTTTTTAGATACGACTGATTTTAGATTTTAGATACGAATGAAGAATCTCCAAGAAAAAAGGGTCGATAATTTTTTCACCTATATAATAACAACAATGCAGAACCTTTAAGAGCTCAATATATATTAACATTGATCCGACCTTAAGGGATTTTCCTCAATCTTGAATTTATTGCCCATTGTATGGGCTCTTGGGCGGTTATATTTGTCCAATACCTATTCTTATCGTTCCTAAGTACGGATATAATTTTATTTTTGGACCCATTTACAATAAATGTAAATATATTTTGGAGTAGGATGAAGATTTCTTTGTCGTAGGTGCCATTATAAACATAACTAACACAAACGAACGAAACGTATATACTACAAGTATTTATTCTGAGTAGGAACTCAGAATAAATACTTGTAGCATATACAAAAACTATCCTGATCCGGAACTCATACTCATACTCATGGAAGTGAAAAGTAGTAGGTGGTATCTATATAACTCGGCGAATTATAAAGATACCGCCATTAGTCTGTTTACAGAACAAGCAAAACAGGAAGCATAACTTGTTTTAAATAAAATTAAAATAGAAAAATAGAGGTAGTCCCCATAAAGATTTAGTCACCTTTTTATATTAAATATATTAATATAAGAAGAAATTCTAAAACAAACAAAACAATAGGACCGATATTTATAGTTTATCACTAACTACGGACTCGGAAGAAAGAAGACAAAATAACCCAAAAAGTTATATAGATAGATACAACCATAAGTCGGATTACAGAACAAGCAGAGTAGGAAGCATAACTTGCTTTTAAAAAATTTAAAAAATTTAAACAAAAATAAAGGCAGCAGCAGATCTTTATTGCGACGTAAGGATTTAAACAATATTTTATATTAGATATGTTTATTTAAGAAGAAATCCTAAAACAAACAAAACAATAACTCCGAGGTTTAAAGTTTGTCAAAGAATATCTTGGAAGACTCTTGAAACAACTAAGACATATCTCTCCTGCATTGTATTGTTATCTACAAGTTAATGTGACCCTGTACAGGGACTAAAAAGATAAGGAATTTTGTTTTGTGAAATAAAATATATAGGTATCTTTTATTTAATACTTTAATGTACACATAAAACACGACATACAAGAATTAAAAGGAAAGAAGATGTAAAAAGGCGAGCTTAACTCAAAATTGAGTTTTCTTCCAGCAAACCCAGGAGTGAAAGAGAGATAAGATAAGCTGTGAGGATAGAAATAAGTGTACAACAACAAAATATAATAATAAGATACATGGCAATACATACTATATAAAACCATACATATATGTTAATATATGTATGGTTTTATATAGTATGTATTGCCATGTATCTTATTATTATATTTTGTTGTATAAATATATACTAATAATATATAATATAATACTATATAAATAAGAGGATACATATATATAATATACATATATATATATACATATATAAATATATTATATTGAAAGAAAATGTTATTTAATTCTTCTCTTAAATACATCCAGTGACAGGCTATCATGTGTGTGGGAGAGTTCTACAAACGCACTGAATGTGCAGTGAATGAGCCACCGTAACGGCTGGAACAATGCAGAGGAATACGAAGGAGAAGGGAGGAGGACGTGCGACAGGGCTGATCCCTGGGGACAAGAAACTGGAAACGCTCCTGAAGATATGGTGGAGATCTGGGATTATGTAGTACAGAGTAAAGTAAAGAAAGGACGACGCCGTCGAATAATAATAATAATAGTCGTATTAATATTTTTATTAAAATTAAATTAAAAATACACCAAAGAGAAAGAAAGAAGAAGAGTACATGAGATTTAATAAATAAAACTAATTACTTCCAGGTAACTTTTGCATGGAGAAGATGAAAATAAAACCTAAATTATGTAAGCAAATAACGAGCCAGTCACTTCACGATAAATGATCAACCCCTTCTATGGACATTTACAACATCAAAGATACTGCGTGCTTACATGACATATTGCTTATATTGGAGTAAGATAAAAGAAAATTAAGAGAAGGTAAAAGAAGTTAGATCTCCAACTCCACTTTCTTTTACCTTCTCTTCTCTTTAACTGAACGATGCGCAGCAAAAGCCTACGAGTAAACATAAGAGTAGGACTTCAATAAACATAATTTTGTGTGAAAGCTTGGTACTTTCCTAGACGAGCCTAGATTTTGAGATCTTTCCATGATATTTAAAATAAGGTTGTAACACCCAAAAATGCTTTTAAACCTAAACGAGATACGGTACCGACCATTATTGTATTAGTCTGTGTCTAATAGGATTGAAGGCAACAGGCCGAACTCGATGTGGTAACAGGTAATTAGCCCTCGGGGTTTGTTTTCTAGGTCAGTGGTATTTAGAGCCAAGAATCTTGATTATATGTTAAAGATAAATTCGTTATATTTTTCGCACTGGAAATAAAATTTACAGTGAGTTACGTAGCCATAATTAGATATAAAGGCCATTGTTGTTTTCAGGTCGCTACAGCTGATGTGACAATTGTCACATCATCTCTAGCGAGCAGTCAAATTGTTTTTTAAACATACCCTCCTGAGCTCTCCACTTAACTAGTGTCAATATAAATAATATTATACAATAATACTGCAAAGTTAATGGGATAATCACGTTTTTCAGAGAAACGTAACGTTGGAGTGAATGAGTACTGGAGTGGAGATCGCAACGTAGGAAACATAGTGTGGGAATTACTGCGGCTAAATAAAGCAACGATCTGCACGATACTTGACGCAGATTATGATGTCGATGATGTATATATATATATTCTACTATAAAAGGGAGAGTGGATATATAGTTTCGGTTCATGTGTCAACTGTATATCAAAAGCCCTCCTTTATGCAAACGAGAATCACCAAGAGCGGTTAAATAGCATCTTTCCTCTTTCAGTAAAATATATAGCCACTCATTTAAGGCCAGCGCGGAACTGCGGCCAAACACGGTTTGAAGTATGCAACCCATCTTTAACAATAGCTTGCTATGTACTGTAGTGATTAACTACTATTATATGTATCAAAATTATTTCCTTTAAAAGTAATATATTTTTTTTAAATAAACTTATCTTTTTAAAGTTTATTAATTGTAAAATTTTAAACATAATAATTGTATTTTCAAAACAACAGTATAAGTTTTTCGGTTATGTTGTCCTCGCGTGCACTTGAATGGTATTGTCTCGTGAAGCTAAATTCGATCGATGTTACGATCTCGCAAAATAATTTTGTGGGATCGTAACATCGATCGAATCGAAGTAACAAAAGTATTACCTACTATTATATGTATCTAAATTATTTCCTTTAAAAGTAATATATTTTTATAAATAAACTTATCTTGTTAAAGTTCATTAATCGTAAAATTTTAAACAAAATAATTGTATTATCAAAACAATAGTCATTCATGTTGTACTCGCGTGCATTTGAATGGTATTGTCTCGTGAAGCTAAATGTATTTTTGTGTCATCGTAATATCGATCGAATCGAAGTAAAAAAGTTGCTTGCATTCCATACCTACACTTAACGTAAGAAATAATAGGTGTTCTTTTAATTTATCCATTCGATTTAATTTTAAATTTAATAATCCTTTAATTTATCTTCTTAGAGTGCCTCTCCGACTAGCGAATATCGACAGCCAATTCAACACAACTCTCTTTAACGAAGCAAAACAGTTCTAGAGCACTCGCTATGCCTATCTATATACACTTCCATTATAAATTTATCCATTCAATTTAATTGGATATTTGAAATGTTTTTTTCTTGTTTATTTACTGCGACGTTATTGTTTTGTATGTTTAATTGATTTGATTCACCCTCATTTCTTTTATTTTAAAGTATGTTTTGTGTAAAATCAAGAATTCAGAATTCTTAAGATTTATTTAATGAACTAGGCTGAGCATTTCGGTATTTTTGTATAAGAAAATAAACGAGTAAGTTTTGTCGGCTGATGGAAAGCAATCAACTGTGGATATAATATCTGCAACATGAAAGGCAATGCAGAAGTGTTGTCGGCCTTTAAGAAATAAGTAGACTTTTTTGAAGGTACAATGTATTTTTGTAAAATTTGTTTATTTTTTGTGTGTGTATTGTAACTGTCCATTGTGTTTAAAAATGGAATGAAAGCTGTCTTTTTCTTTTGACTGTATTGTTACACGTAATTTAAAATCTCAATTTGAAGTCTGTTGATTAAAATAAAGCTTTTAATATCTAAATCAGCGTAAATATAAATAAAATATATGTATGCATATCTCATTTTGTCCTTCTATCACACACTGTCATACCCTCAACCCTAATCATAATTTCGACGCTTTTAGATTTATACAAATGAAATTTTAGATGTGGCTTCACATGGCATCGTGAATCTCATTTTATAACAAAACGAGCTCTTTCCCACGACTTTGCTCGTGCTTATAAATTTTAAGAATGTTTAGACGAGGAACCTAAATCTTTTTTCTCTAAAAAAATAAGATAAATTTCTTACTAAAATTACCAGTTAAACTTTCAACTAAATCAAAGACTAAATCAATTGTCTTCAATTCAAAGACGGGAAAACAGACATACTAGTAACTTTATTATTCCTGCCTTTTTTATA
Organism: Baronia brevicornis; assembly: GCA_031353405.1. Classification (NCBI taxonomy): domain Eukaryota; kingdom Metazoa; phylum Arthropoda; class Insecta; order Lepidoptera; family Papilionidae; genus Baronia; species Baronia brevicornis. The sequence continues at coordinate 26,572 of JASFAT010004670.1, read as the reverse complement.
AGAAAGTACTCAGAAGTCAGTTTTCTACAAGCATTTGGTATTTCTTTAGATGAGCCCGCTTATTCATACCACAGGCAAAACTTTGCTTAAAAAATTATCAATTCCAATTATATCGATATTACACCCATTTTATTCATTGTTCTTTTTTTACTTTTGACTTTTCAATTTTATTAAAGGTCAAATGAATGAGATCTATTTAAAGAGAATATATGTGTTATTTGTTATTATTTCAATCTCTGTCATACCTTCAACCCTTATAATATTTTCTACACTTTACAAATGAAAATTAAGATATGTGTATCACTTGAATAGCGGTGTGAGATCAAAGTATATTGCAATAGGGATGACAACTGCTTATTTCAGAACGCATTTTTTCACAAGTTGTAGTTTTACCACTAAGCCAAATAGGTCGTCTTATTCGTAAAGTGTTATTTTTTTACAGCCAATTAATATCCCACTTCTGGGCACGAACCTCATCATTTCACAAAGATAAAATGGTATATAAAATATATATTTATCCCAAATATGGGTGACCCAAAATACGGCCTTCGACAAGCATTACCGGTATATGTCCATTCACATGAAACTATGCAGGCAATGTGAACACCAGTAAAAGTAATACGGGATGTTAAAATGATATTTAGTCCAGCAATAAAAGTCGGCAATACTTTGTTTTGTTTAAATGGCAACCCTAACCAAGCAGTACAGGTCAGCGACCTATGTCTTCCATTTGAAGCAATTTGCCCTGAGTTATAGCCTCTATACTCATTAAAGGCAGACACGAAACGCCTTTACTTAGAGTGAGCCCCAGCTCGAGTGAACCATCAGACACGAACAGCGTCATCACACAATCGTGTAGATTTAAGTGCTTTTACATCCTGAAGATTTTAATAGATTCTTTTAATGAAAGAAATAGTTCACTTATGGACATCTGCAACACCAAAGGAATTGCAAATTTGCAGGTTGCTAAGTCTTAAAAAAGATATGAGATATGTGGGTAAGAGATATTTTTTATTTTATGTGGATTTTTTTTATATTTAAGGCAAATGAGCAGACGCGTCACCGGATAGAAGCGAAGCAGAAGCAATGCCTGCCTACTAATTTATACATAGCAATATTACGTCCAACAAGATACCGTCCTGTGAGGCGACCCAGATACCACTAGAGACATAGTGAAGGCTGATCTGCGCGATCTGCCAGTTACTGACTTGAACAGGACAGGACATAGTGGCGAAATCTCTTTTCAGAGGCCAAGATCTATTTCGGGTCTCAAAAGTTAGTTAGTTTCCTTATATTACATTCTTCTTGCACTCCTATTATTTTCCCCTGCCGCTTGGTATTGCAACTAGGAAATCTATTTTTTATTTAACATTTTTTTCTGTAAGGAAACTTATAAAACTGCCAATTTCAAATTCTTGCGCTTTAAAATAGAGTTTAATTTTCCTTATCCCGTAAATTAAGTTGTTCATTACACCGCGTCAACGCCGTAGGTTGCCGGAAGTCGTAACCCAATGTGGGTGACCATGACGAAACTTTATAGTGTCGCGGAAAATACGAAATTACGTTATGTACGTCATCGCCTCTATTTTTTTAATAATATTAAAAATAACCAAATTAGACGTGTGAACAATCAGAATTTTTACTTGGTCAAGATCCACCACAATAATTAAGTCTTCCGTAGAGTCTACTATACCTGATGATACCTCGTGTTGAGGCGAAACACGTGTCGTGTACATTGTGGAAAAGTGTTGGCGTGTGTTTGGTGTTGTTGTTATTTGTGATAATGATTGTGAGATGAAGAGTTGTTGACCGTAAGATTTGGATTAAGTTCCCTGTAAATCAACTTCCTTTAGTAAATACCCACATTATTTTTCTGCTTTTGCTTGCTTATCACGGATTTTAGTCAAGTATAGATTCTGACTATTCATATAATAATGAATTTCGGAAAAATAACACCTGACTCTATTAATCATATTAAATTAAATATTGTTGTTTTTTATGGGATATGGAGGCATACGAGCACGCATATCACCTGATGGAAAGCAAATAACGCCGCCCATAGACACCTGCAACATCAGATGCATCACAGAGTGTTTAATCATGCCTGCTGAATCCAAATAGTTTAATCAACCAATTTGATGACACATAAGAATTGAGAGTGAATACGTTTTAGGAAAATGAAAACAAATTAATAATGAATAAAATTTCATTCTTATCAATCAAACAACAGTTCGCGGCAGTCCACGTTCATTCTTCTATGAAGGTATAATTCACTATGAAATTTTAATTAATTAATATATTAGTTATTTTATCATGTTTTTTAATAAATATAGATTTTTATTTTTGACCTTCACTCTTAACTTTCTAAATTGCCTTTTCTAATTATAATTAATGAACTATATCATTTTGTCTATTAGCTATATCTTGCTATAAGCATATAACATGTCCCTTTGTATAAACATAATATTATAATTAATTATTCTATTGTTTTATTTGTGGTGTATAATAAAGAATCATCATTACCCTGCGGCAGTCCGTTGCTGGACATAGGCCTCCTTCAAGAATGGCCGCCTAGCCCGATCTTCAGCTTCACGCATCTCGTTTCATTTAAGAACATACATATTTTTTTTTAGTGAGATGAGAAATACCTAAAGAAAAAACTGACAGAACTACATCTTAATCTATGTTAAGATCCCTTGAACATTACCGTGAATAAATTACCCTACTACATTTCTTCCGCCACCTTTGTTAAGAAAGCAAGATAATAAATTACATGTTCAAAACGTGATACGCTTATAGCGTCTTATAATAATTCAAAGCAAAACTAATTAGGAAACCATTGTTATAACATAGAAGAAAAATACTTTAAAAATTGTATGTTTAAATAGGAAAACACAAAGTAATTACCCTATTCAAGTTCGCTATTATTCGTTATTTTTTCTTACAAAGAAAGAATAGCAATTGTGTTGTTCAAAAGAAACTGATAGAGCGTTTATTAAAAACGTGTAACTATAATCGTGGTGGCCATGCATTAACTTGACCGGGGAAGTACCTAACCCTCATATATGCGCGTTATTTGGTATAATTAGACCATGTTAGCGCATTTTATACTATAGGTTCTAGAATCCGGAAGCTAATTGTTTTCCTCTTCCTTCATTACATTCTTCGCACTTTCATTATTCATTTCCTTACCCTAAATACAGAACACACAGAACGCGCTTCATTACCGCATTATCATCTTTGGTATCAAACTACAAAAGTAAACAAACTTATAATGGAAGATATGAAGTACACTATAAAGTACTGTCTGCGCAGTGTTAGATTTTTAAAAGAACTCATTTACACGTATTGTAGATATAGATAAAATATATACACATTTTCATGGTGACATTATAAGTAAATAATGCATAGATCAATACTAAGACAAACAAAGAACAACAAGAAGAACAGATACGTGAAATGATCTTCCTAACATTGACCCATGACTACAGCTTCAGCATAGAAATAAAGCAAATAGATCATTAATTTTTAACAAAAAAAACGGCTCACCGACACCCAGATAAACACTGAGACGTTTTCGTGGCACGGCCTTAATATTTATTTTTGTTTTATTTATAATATTTATGAAATGAAATTATGTTTTATTTATTTATTTTATTTATGACAGTTATGATATGAAACTGAATCATAATAGGTTGCTCACTAGGCTACTCCATGTTGAAACATACCGATTCGGTCATTTTTATAATTCAGCTATACATATGTACATAAGTATATATAAATAAATACAAAAATAACATATTTAATACCATACATAATAGATATACATGAAATAATATAAGTACCAGTAGGTTATGATATTACCATGTTAAAAACATTATTGTTTATGTAATTTTAAGTATTGTGAAAATAAAGGTCAAAAGACAAGTAACGCAGTTATTAGTGCCTTGTTGTTGATGTTCACCATCAGGTGATGATTGGCCTATCTATTCCATAAAAAAAAGTATAGTATAAAATCCAATAAAATTAAAAATGCATCAAAACTTACGCCAATCCACTGGCGGTTATCTTTAATCTAATTTGACTTGCAAATTATTAATTTGCACTTTACACCCTTGATATAAGAGTGTCGCATGTCGTACTTCAGTTATTATTATAAAGCAAACAGTTTTAAACTCTAAGCTATTACACCAGAGTCACTTTTCGTCGAGTCGTAGTTACCGCTAAATAAGTGGACTTAAAACGGTTTACGTCAAAGCTTTATCGTGTTAATCAAGCGATAGTGCCGCATCTAAACACATTAACAGTTCTTAGGAAAGTATTGAAACGTATTCAACTATATATAGTTCCTCCCCCTTGCCTCTATGTTTCGTTTGAAAATATTCCAAACTTTTAAAGTAATTAATAAAATTATTTACACGTGACCAAGAAAGTAATATTAATCTTTCCCGGGTTATATTTTTATGTACATTCTACTACTTATCCATAAGCCCAATAAATTATTATTTTAATTGTAGCTTGTGAAGTTTTTGAGTTATCGATAAAATAAAATTCATACAATACATAAACTATTACTTAACAACTTAGTGCCATATAAAATCTTTATATGAATGACTCAAAACATTATTCTATCTTATAAATTATAAGTGAACGTTATATTCAGTTGATAAATATTATTTAATTTTGCTTTTTAATGAATTTTATTGTATTTCCGAATATTTTATAAAGCATTTATATATGACTTACATTTCGTGTTTATGATTTTTTCCAAACTTGATATTTGATTATTTTTATGTTATAATTATACATGATTGTAATGATGTCTCGTCAGAATAAAACTAATATTTTTGGTTACCATTATAAAAATAAAATATTTTCTTTATTAAAATTTTCTGTGCGATTCACGGGATAGACTAGCAAAACGCCGCACATCTTTTCCCGCGCCTGTCTTACGACATAACTATGGAAGCAAATACTATAATAACAACTCTACCTGAAATTAAAATATTAATCTGCAATCCCCAATCTACCCACCAAGCGTAGGAATTAAGAGGCACCATAACAATCTTAAGGGAGGCCAATGTCCAGCAGTAGACAGTTACAGTTGTATTAATAATGAACTTAAAGAGAAGTATTAAATCATCTTAATATTGTTTCATATATATAATAATATCTATGAAAAGTCTCACGTGAAAAACGAAAAGACCCATTTCTCAATACATAAATTCACGCCACTATGAATACGGCAATTTTTCACAACCCTCTCGTCCGCAGCCAGGAAATTTATGGAATGGAAAAGTAGCCATATAACGTTTACACTCGGAGAACAAATTAGATTTGTATGATTTTAATTGTATTAACACTTTTAATACACTGTAGACATGTGTATGTATATGTGATCTTTGTAGTCCAGTAAAACAATAGATTTAATTTCTAGATTTTAATATTGTATATTTTTAGTCTTTTTGGGCTTTTCCAACTTCACTACACTTAGGGCCCACATTCTAAGATACCAGGGACGCGATTTAATTTAAAATAAAATTTTATAGTGACATCTGTTGTATGGGTTTGAAACGAACAATCTGATGTAATATAAGGGTAATATGTATGGGCGGTATAGAATAGAACCACCCGTTTCTTCTCATGGGTATCATACGAGACGATTAGAAGCAATTACCAGGGAAAGGGCAGCATAGTCTACCGTAATAAAAACTAACCAGCGATCTTAAATACGCCTGCAATATATGGGGGTAACTTTATTTATGAGGAATTTCAATGTCCATTATTGGACTAGTACGGTTGTATTGATTTATTGATTAGATTGTATAAATAAGAAAACATTTCCAGTGTATAAAATAAATTTACAAATCTTTTTAAAATCCAAAACTTCAATAAAACTGAAGACAAAACTATAAAATAAATTGTCAACTTCTAAAAAAACAAACCTCTACGTAAACTTCAATATATCTGTTTTAAAAGATCAGATAATAATTCAGTAAATTATTAATGGAGTCAGGCGTTACTATGCGGAAATCCATCACTATATGGACAGTCAAAAGTTTTACTTAGCTAAGATCCGCGACAAGCAAAACAATAACACACATTATTAATTTTCTGTTATTGTTTTGCTTGTCGCGGATCTTAGCTAAGTAAAACTTTTGACTGTCCATATAATTCAGTAAATATTTACTGAATATGGAACCTATTTACAAACTTCATCCGACAACCAATCTCCAAGATTTACTTTCTACTTCAACAAATTATTGAAGAGTAATTTATTAGCATTTTCAAGAAATTTTAAAGAATATATATTAATTAAAAATAATATGTAGTTTAACTCATAAATTTAATAACTGCTGAGCTATGTTATATTGTAGGTATGTTATGCTATATTGTATTATAGGTTATTAATTATGTTATGTTATATTATGTTGTATTGTAGATTATTACCTACACTTTAGTGGAAAGAATTTGGAAAACTTTTTATTAACTCATAAAATTAATAATTGTTAAAATATAATAATAACTTATATTTTAGTGAATAGACTTTTGGAAAACCAAAATATGTTTTAGAGTAGTTGTAGAGTCATGGTAAATAACAGCAGCATTTACACCACTTTTCGTACAAGTGCTGGGATCCAGAGTACAAACTTCTTTCCCCTCCCATTATTCTCTTTTTCCTCTCCCCTTAAATCCTTCCCCTCTCATTTACTTCTTACCCAAATAGGCAATGCATCTGCAGTACTCTTAATATTGCGGTTGGCTATGGGTGGAGAAGGTTGCTTAATTTTAGGTCTTTTGCATTTTTTCTTTTATTTTATCTTTTGCTTTTATCTTTTCCATAACAACTAATTCTTAATTTCTTATATTTTAGTAAGCTACTGAAATATAAATAAGATGTTAGTTGCGCAACCTTAATAGAATCTCTCTTCCGAATGCTACTTAATCTGTTGGAACGAAATTTCCATACTAATTCGGATACCATTTATATATATATATATATATATATATATATATATATATATATATATATATATATATATATATATATATATATTTTTTTTTTTTTTTTTTTTTTTTTCTCACGCCTTCCCCCGCAGGGGTTGGCAGAGACCACAGAGCTTCGTCCGCTACCATTCGTCGCAGCGAGACAGCTGTCCATTGTTCGCTTCTCGCGATACCATTTTGGATTTTGATAAATATATTATTTTATTCAAATTTAATCCAGAACGTACAGTTCTGAACTCAGGAACCCTAACCACTGAGCCAAACTGCTGGCTAATACATACTAAAGGAATAAATAAATTCCATTTTTGAAGTCGAATCACAAATAACCTAAAGGCGCCAGTACAATAAATGCTCTTATTTTGAGAACGGTTGACAAGTGCCGGTCGCTCGCGAAAATTAAATCAATCTGCGTTAAGAGCGAATTGCTAAAGTGGAGAAAATAGAAGTAGGCCATTTCCGCTTCTCCTAATCACGTCAAATCTAAACGCTGTTCATTTCTCCTTAATTTAAGTAATATTATTGTGATAAATTCAATGGAGTGTCAAAGTAACGGACTTAAATAAATTTTTAGTCAAGCGTGTCGTGCGTGCGTGCCTTATGAAAAACAGTGAAGGCCGCCCATAGACACATACATACAACACTGCGTATTGCAGAAGCGATGTCAACCTTTGAGAAATGTACAGGCTTGTTTTCTGAAGATTTCAACGTCGTATTCATTCAGAACTACCGCTGCAATTAGTTAGTTTCCCAGAATTGTGGTGTGTGAAAAGAAGTTTCGGAAAAAACGCAACGTACTGGAACCGGATCTCCAATCATCCAGATGGTAAGAATGAAAGTTTCCCTTTTCCACCAAAACATTCAGAGAGTACATATAAAATTCCTTTTTGTAGTGAGTTGTGCGGTAGTAGAATTTGGTGGCAGAATTTTTTTTAGAACAATTTCTCGGAATTATATATCATCAGCATCCTGTGGCCAAAGACATCCCCTAAGGCGAACTATCTTATCTGATATTTGGTTTCACGTATTTCAACCCACTACATCGCACATCGTCTTGATTTTGTCAACACTACATTTAAACAATTATTTTATATTAATTATATAATGGTTGATAGTTGTAGAGCCACGCTGCAATCGAATACTTTGTCAAGAATAGCATAATATTTGTCTGTAGCATAAATGAGCCGGCTCGCCAGGGGAAGTACCACACTCCCGCAAAAAACCGGCGTTTGAGTTGTAGCTTAGCTATCGCGCTTCGTACGGTGAGGCCCTCTCTCTACCCCCTCTCATTCCCACTCCTATAATGACACTTTTCTTAAAGGTCGACAACGCTTCCGCGCTGCCTATGGCGCTGCGGATGTCTATGGGCGGCGTTCATTGCTTTCCATCAGGTTACACGCCTGCTCGTTTGCCTTCCTATCTTATAAAAAATTTGTATGTAATCAAAGTAATATAAGTAGTTTTTAGTTTATTTTATGTCAAACCGTACCCCTCGAAACCAATTTTCTCTGTTTCGCCCGCAGGTTGATTGAGTGAGAATGCCCAGCGATATTAAGGTCGCCTGTTGTTTGCACTTTGTGCTAAAGTTGAAATAAATATATTTCAATCCAACATTACATATACAACATATAATATAATTTTTACTTTGTCGGTTTTCTGGGTCTAAGTGATGTAATTTTTAAACCTGCACTCTGTTTCTTCGATTATATTTCTCATATTCCATCTAAATATCTCGTAATGTGGAAAAATTGTGATTATGTTAAACATATAATTCCCAGCTCATGTACATATGTATTAAAAGTTTAACAGATTCCTAAGGGTGTGCGGAGTTTCTAAGAAAAACACAAATGTAAACATGATATCAACTTTTCTCATTCCGCGCGACAAAAAAAGTCGAAAAGTATACACGATCGGAATAAGTTGTTCGACCACAAATTTAGATAGGCAAGCAAAAAATGAAACTCATACTATGTTGTCCGATAAAATACATATGTGTGTGTATGTGTATTTATAGAAGGAGAAATCTGTGTAATAAGGAAATTTACGAAGACTATAGAGACCTGTCTATAACCTTATATTTTTAAAGAATACAAGCAATATTTTAATATTATATATATATATATATATATATATATATATATATATATATATATATATATATATATATATATATATATATATATATATATATATATATATATATATATATATATATATTCACGCCTGGCAGAGACCACAGAGCTCCATCCGCTGCCATTCATCGCAGCGAAACGGCTCGTCATTGGTCGCTTTTCGCCCTCGTGAGAATCAAGGACGTGACGGGTGGCGAACCACGTCGCCGTCATTTTCGACAAATTAGGTATATTAAATTCGTCTTTAGTGAATCCCACGAGCCGCAAGGGAGGATGGAGGTCAGCCCCAGCAGAGCCCTGCATGCTGAGGTAAGGCACCATAGTCCCCGGGGGAGCCACACCCCGGGACGATCAGCACGCTTACGACTGGGCTCGCCCCTAGCCACGCATCCATTGGCACGGCAGACCGTGGATTGGCGGAGAGGAAGGGAAAGGATAGAGAAGAAAGGAAGGGGCAGGAAAGGAAATGGAGATTGGGGGGTTACCAGACTCGGAATAAACATTTAAAAATCCATATAAATATTTATTCCGATGCGGGAATCGAACCCGCGACCATTGACTCCGTGGGCGGAGGGCCGCGCCACTGAGCCAATCAGTCGTCTTTCTCGTTTTAATATTACTAGAATTCTTATTAACTATTTCAACTAAACTAATAGTGCTTGTGCTAATAAAACATCGTTTACATCAAATAGTCCAGTAGTAGGATGGAACGAACGCGTCAAATCGTATGCATAATTATTGAACTTCGCTGTTATAAATGTACATACGTAATAACTTAATTCAATTCTTCAGGATTTCGTATTTTAATAGGATAGGAGGGCAAACGAGCAAGCGTGTCGCCTGATGGAAAGCAATTAACGCTACCCATAGACAACCGCGACAATGCAGGAGTCACGGAAGCGTTGCCGGCCTTTTAGGTATGTGTAGGATTGTTTTTTGAAGGTGCTAATGTAATGGTAAAGACCGTCGAAGGTAGCTGGTTCCACAAAGTGGTGGTGCGTGGAAAGAAGTTTCGAAGTGAAAACGGCATTACAGAAGCGTTGCTGACCTTTGAAAAAGATGTAGGCTTCTTTTTTAAAGATACCAATGTACGGTTCAAAAATACGCGTGTTTAATTATTTTCTATCAGACGACACGATTGCCATTCTACCCAATAAAAAAAATCTGATTCGAGATTCAAACCTACGAATAAGCAAACATTAAGCCAAAGCGTCACATGAGTCGTCATTTTCATAATTTTATTTATGACTTTTCCCGCCAACTTACATCAGTGACGTTGTGTTTTTATTTCATTTTCATAATCTTATATTATTATCAGTTATATTGTTTAAATGTGATGGTGTATTTATTATACAATATATATATCGATTAAGGCGTATAAGTGAAATGATATAAAATAAATGCGTATATCGTAACTTTTTGAGTTGACTGAAAAAGACCATAGAAGATTTTGATAGAGTAGCCATTAATTTATCAAGAAAAAATTAAAAAAAAAATTATTTCAAAAGATTTAATATTATCGTATTTACTTGACACTGGCATAATAGTTATAACTAATTGGCATCAAAGAAAAGAAAAAATTACTTATTCTATTAGTTTTAATACCGATTTATTTAATAATTATATTTCCCTCTGGATCATACTCTTAAAGTGGTAATCCCAGCACCTAAGTTTAAAGATAAGGTTTTAGAGCGATACAAATATAAAAAGGTAGAAGTTATTTTTTTTTTATGAACTTGGATTATACATTTGAGTAAATATAGTTTTAGAAAAGTATTTTTTTTTTCATATTTATTTCAATTGATATACTAGTATACATATATGTGCATTTCTATGTGAACTAGGATTGATATCACCTTTAGCAATAAAACCACCCTTATTATTATTAATGGAGTCAGGCGTTACTTTGCGGAAATCCATCACTATATGGACAGTCAAAAGTTTTACTTAGCTAAGATCCGCGACAAGCAAAACAATAACAGAAAATTAATAATGTGTGTTTTTCCGTTGGGTTTAGTGGATTGAAAGTGAAAACACTTTTCGGTTGTCTTCCGTAGAGTCTACTATACCTGAAGATGCCTCGTGTTGGGGCGAAACACGTGTCGTGTACAAGATGGAAAACTGATAGTGTGTGTTTGGCGTTGTGTATAGTGGTTGGTGGGTGGAGAGTTGATGGCCGATTTTCGGTAAGTTTTTGGTTTAAGTTCCAAATAAATCCACTAAACCCAACGGAAAAATTGTTTGCTTGTCGCGGATCTTAGCTAAGTAAAACTTTTGACTGTCCATAAAACCACCCTTTGTAGACAAAAAATATTATAACTAATTATTTTATAACTTTTTTCAAGTGTATAATAAAAATGTATTCATCCGTCTATCTATTTTTCACCAAGTGCCAATTTGTTAGACCCCTTATTAAAATGGCTGACACTAGTCAGACGGTCGCGAGAGAAAATCGAGTCAATTTACGCTAAGAGCAAATTGCTGAACAGGGGAAGAGGAGATAGGCAGTTTCCGTTTGAATTCCTTTCCAATGAAGTAAATTCTAAATGGAGTTTTATTGTATTCATAAGAATGGCAAACATTTTTCATTGTTATTTAAAATAGTTGGTGTAGACGGTGTTGCCCGGGTTATAATATTTATTTTTATTGCTATATGCAACGATCTCCATAGCAACCATGGCTATAATTACCGAGCCTATAACAACCGTTGGAAAACATTTTTTATTGATGGTACTACATAAGAAATCTTCACATAATTGCTAATATAAATACGAACTTATTTTATGGGATAGGAAGGCAAACGAGCAGGCGTGTAACCTGATGAAAAGTAATCAACGCCGCCCATAGACATCCGCAGGAAAAAGGAAAGTGTCATTGTAGGACGGGGAGGGGGAGGGTGTTGGGCCACCGGAACTCAGCCACTCACCGTACGAAGCGCGGTAGCTAAGCTACCACTCAGACGCCGGTTTTCTGCGGGAGTGTTATACTTCCCCGAGCGAGCCAGCCCAATCATGCTACTGACAAATATTATGCCATTCTTGACAAAGTAATCGTCTGCAGTGTGACTCTACCACTATCAAAATTTTCATTGCATTCAAATAAACTATGCGCGTAGGCAAAGGGACCGAGCATCCATTTTCATATATAAGAATATTAATACAAAAATTTGACAATAATTGTAACCTTTCATAAAAACTTATATTTTTACTTTCATTATTTTCAACTTTGTCGAAGTTTGTGTGTGTGTGTGCAGTTTTTATAGCTGTATATTTTCCACTGCAGTGTAATGGCCTTCCCGTTTCTCGAGGAATGAACATTAACCTAATATCTGAATGCCATTTTTTTCTGCAGCTCATACATGTCCCACTGCTGAGCGGGGTTCTCTCCATTTCTGGAGGAACGGACAACACATGTTTTATGCCATATATATGCATGTATGTATATAATGCATATATATGCATGTATACATCGAATCGATGAACATTTACTCCGAAAGCGATGGCTTTGCCATTGAACCAATTAGGTCGCCAGTTATAGGTAGGTAGTCGAAAAACAAACTTTTAAGATTTCTAAAAAAATTATATCTGATCACACAGAAAAAGTCAGGTTCAACACTATACAAAATTTATTCATCGTAGAGCTACGAGACTCAGACCATTTGACGCAATATTTTTTTGTGATCGCGAATGCAATAAATATAATATATGCAATAAAAATTTTTGACATCTGTGTTATTAACAACGTTTTCGGTTTTTTGATCCGATATATAACAGCAATTTATAATTTAGGAAAGACTAATTAGTTTGTGTTATGTTAAGATAATCCTGAATCTAACACTAGTTCAGTTCAGGTTCATTTCATCAAATATAAAAAAAATCAAAGTGTTGCCAAGTTTTCTTCAAAGATCTTATTAATTTATTAGAATAGTAAATGTCTCACGTAAGAAACATGCGAATGAATTTTGGAAAATTACGAATTATTGGTTCAACAGAAAATTATCTAAAAGGGATGTACACCATTTAAAATCATTACAAATTACCACCTTAATAAAAACACCCCAGCAGAAAAGACCATGCGATAGACTCAGAAAGTGTTGAAAGGAATGCATCCAGGAAAACCTGGCTATCCTAAAAAAATCGGATTGGAAGCGCGCCTTAAACAGAGATGGCTGGAGACAAATTGTGGAGAAGGCCAAAACCCACATCGGGTTCTAGCGCTAAAGGAAGGAGAACAAGGGATGTACAGATTGTATTCGTTACTATATGGAAAATATAATATTTCAACGCTATTTTAGGATATCATTCGCATACATGTCAGGTCAGGTATTTTTTTTTGTACAGTCTATTTCATAAATTCTTAAATTTTTTATATATTCACGCCTATCCCCCGCAGGGGTTGGCAGAGACCACAGAACTCCATCCGCTACCATTCATCGCAGCGAAACGGCTCTTCATTGGTCGCTTCTCACCCTCGTGAGAATCAGGACGTGACGGGTGGCGAACCACGTCGCCGTCATTTTTAACAAATTAGGTTTATTATAATTCGTCTTAGTGAATCCCACGAGCCGCAAGGGAGTATGGAGGTCAGCCCCAGCAGAGCCCTGCATGCTGAGGTAAGGCACCATAGTACCTGGAGGAGTCCGATACCGGGACGGTCGGCACGCTTGCGACTAAGCTCGCCCTTAGCCACGCATCCATTGGCACGGCAGACCGTGGTTTGACGGAGAGGATTGGGAAAGGATAGAGAAGAAAGGAAAGGGCAGGATAGGAAAATGCGTATTGGGGAGGTTACCAGACTCGGAATAAATATTTATAAATCCATACATATATTTATTCCGATCCGGGAATTGAACCCGCGACCATTGACCTTGGGGGCGGAGGGCCCGCCACTGAGCCAATCGTTGAGATATATATATATATATATATATATATATATATATATATATATATATATATATATATATATATATATATATATATAAGTTGTTTAAAGTTTTGTTATAATATTTTACGCTTAAAGTAGTTGATTATCGCGTCTAGGTAAAATATGATCTTACTCACCTTATTCATTTTAAAATATAATAATTTACTGTTTGAAGGTAATTTTATTTTTGCACCAACCCTACAAAATAGCCACACAATTTGAATGTGCGACAGCCGTGCGACGCCTGTCTTTCTTATAGACGTATTCAACTAAAGTATACCCACCTGTTCTGGTTTTAGTCAAGCTTTGACGTAATAATTATATTAATAGTAAACCTCTTATTATATTTTCGTACTGTCACTTAATACGTACGTAAACATCATTCCTATTTTTGTCTTCTTCTTCACGATTCAAAACAAACTAATGTTTTTGTTCAACAAAGTCTCAACTTTCTCTAATAATCATATTTATAAACATTATACAATGTAGTGTATACATAGCGAATAGCGAATTTAGATTTAGGTGAAATCATAATACAACATAATAATTTTATCTAAATCCAAATTCGCTAACCACTCCCACGCTAATTCTAAAATCGAAAAATAAAATGTCAAACGGTTGTCTCAATACACATATTACAAACACTAATATTACAAACACTAATGTTATAAACACAGCAAAAAAGTTCAACAACAACACAATTACTTAATTGGCTTAGTTTAAAACTACAGAATTAAGAGTCGCGGATTCGATTCCTAAAAAAAAATATAATAAAAATAAATATAAGTATGACCAACAGGTATTTATTATGAGTCCAGGTGACCCATCAATTCGCCTTTGACAAGTAGGTTAAAATCTATTCCTCTAAACATGATAAACACCGTGCCCAGCAAAGAGACATGTATGGGCTGTAGAAATGCATGTTTTCCCCATCAACACACAGCAACCTCAAGTATTGTAGAAATTACCGTTGATTTTTATAAAATAAAGAAATCTGTAAAATGCCAAGTAACGATTTGCGAAATGTGTAAATATACAACTTATTTCCTTCGGTCATAAAACGTAACGGCAGAAGTCCCCGGAAGTATGTCAATGAGTTTCGATCTCTGCTCTCTAGACGTGATAGCGACACTATACTCCTTGTACTTATTTGAACGAAGTTTTCTTCATTCGAACTGGGATAACTGGGAAGAAATTTAACCCAATTTAAGTTTTATAAAATGTTTAAATTCATTCATTTGAATTAATGGCTTTCAATAGCCAGTCAGCATAGCACGGACGATTTCGCCAAAGTTCCGTAGAATGGATATTTTATTCTTAAAATTTAAATTCCAATTTTATCATGTCACTCATACCCTATTAATTTTATCTATTGTAATTTATAAGTTTTAATTTTAGCTATTGTAAAAAAAAGTGTCATAAATAAAGCTTTTTTCTATTCTATTCTATTATTATTCAACTTCTTGACTCGAATTGTCAAGATAGTCATTCGTTCTACATGATATCCCCCCGGCCAGATGAAGAAATGATCCGTGCAAAACGGGTGGCAGGAACTGAAAGCTTAAAGCCGAAGGTCGTAACATAAATGGACCGGCTTGACTGAGGTACTACCACCCACCATCTCACAGGACGTCGGCAAAAAGTGGTAGTAGTTTACTATGTTACCACGTTTCGGACGGTGAGTGCAGAGATCCGGAAACCCAATACTTTAATTTATTCCCTTCTTCTCTTTCCACTTTTGCCTCCTTGATCTCCTAGTAAATCCTTCTCTGTCATTATTTACATACAAAACTTGAGGTAGCCGATGCATCTGCAATACCCTTGGTTTCTTACCTTTAGTTTTTTTAATAAAATACACAGGCAAACGACCCGCTTGCTCGTTTACTATTAGGCACTACTAGACCTATGTCTAGTAGTGGTCTACAATAAGAAAATAGTTATGATAATTCTTCTCCTTTTTTATGGGATAGGAACGCAATTCGGCAAGCGTTTTGAAAGCAATCAACGCTGCCTATAGACTATCCGCAATGCCAAGGACACTACAGAGCTTTGCCGGCACTTTCGTGTTACATACACGTGTAATCAAATCAAAAATCGATTATTTTCAGAGCGATATGGATACCAATTCGAACAACTCCACATTTTAATGAAAATTAAATAAAACAATGTGACATATATTCATTTTAAATATAGATTATGTAAATCCATTTTTGATTTCCATTTGCTTTATTATTACTCTAGCAAACTTGTTTTCCTTTTCTGTAATGTATCACTTTGTCAGTACGCTGGTAGCATACCGCCTACAACTCGACCCATATTCATCCATTAAGACAACACGTGTATGAATTATAGCCTTGACGTTCTTAGTTAATCAATCACGTTCAATATTATTAGATTAATGCAACACTACACATTGTTATTAGCGATGAAAATTATTTCTAGTTTCTGTTTTTATTGTTTAAAATATCCTCCTAAACTTTGCCTGCCAGTTTACCTCGATGTATTTTATTTCAATTTCATAGTGTCATTTTATTATAAGAGTTTGTGTTGAATGATTTTACGATTAAAATACTTTATACTGGCATAATAGTTATACCTATAGCCAACGAAGAAAAAAAATAATATATCGTGATTTCACTTTTAATTTCGCAACCGGTGATTTATCATATAGAATAACATTGGTGCTCAATACTTTTATCTTGAAAAATCTATGTTGAAACCATTTTAAAATAGATTATATAACAAATACCTGACTAATAAAACCAATCTGTGAACCCCAACCCAACCACCTTGAATGTATAGATGATGATAGTGATAGATAAAATAAAAAAATATTCTCCAATGATACAAAAATATAACATATTACCTTAAAATTAGAAATATATATGATATTGTAAATGTATCATAAAAAATAATACAATTACTATAATAAAAATATGTACAAATAGTGTCACATTTTATTAACGCGTGGAGCAAACTGAAAGACAAATTTATTTAGACAAAATATTTAACGTAAACACATTTCACAATTTTTTAAATGCTTTCAAGTTAAAAATGAAACCTTTTCTATTTCATTCTTTTTCTGCTACATACATATAGATACATAGTATATATATGTATATGTATATATATATATATATATATATATATATATATATATATATATATATATATATATATATATATATATATATATATATATATATATATATATATATATATATATATATATATATATATATATATTCATAATTGTACACCAAAAACAAAGTTATACAATTATTGATTGTAAGATTTATATACAAATGACGCTCTTATCGCTAATAGCGATTTCTTCCAGACAACCGTAGGATTTTAAAAAGATAATTTGACGTAGGTTGGTGATACATTATCTTAAATGGTAGAAAATGTTTCATAAATAAACGAAATTGATAGCCATAGGCAAAAATGTAAGCTTTTTGAAAATCGGGTGAGACTTCGCTTATCTCACCTCCAGCGACGACAAATTCCATAACCAAACAGCCTGTACTGAAAAAGATTGGTCAAAGAATTTGGTATGATGAGAAGGCGTTTTTAATACTAAATTTTCAGATTAGCTCAAACACTTCGAATGTGAGTCATTGAGAAATACAAAGCGAATCTTAAGATAAAAGGTGTCAGATGGATTAAATAAAACAGAGGAAAGAAGAGAGACTATATGAGCATTCCTACAAAGACGAATGTCCCCATTCCGCCGCCGCGAATGTCATCACTTGACTTTATCGCGGGAAATTCGAAACATGGTCATACTTGCATAATCCAAATATAAACCTTATATGGAAGTTTTGAAGGCCCTCAAGTTTCTCAAGTTGTACCTCTGTAAAATTAAGATAACAGACGTCAGCATAAACGAGTACTGGAAGGAGAGGTGTTTCTGCTAGGGCAGTTTTGGTTACAGTGAGAAGAATTCGCATTCTTCTCAAGGACCCTGCGGATGCAAAAACTTTTCGAATGACTTCTTTGAGTTGGGCGTCCCAAGTTAAATTTTTATCAAAATATATTGCTATACGTATGACTAAATAAATATTTTATTTAAAATTCAAATTACTTTTTTAATAAATACTATTTTTTTCGTTTTAGGAAGCATAAATAAAAAATGCTACGATTATTATATCGATATAAAATTGTATCGTATCAATTTTTCGTATTATTTTCGTATTATTATTTTTCGTATAATATTATTTCGATAAATAATTTCGTATCGACTACATTATTCATACGATTATTCAATTCCTATTTTGCAATAAATATACAATGAAGCTTGATGGTAAATAATCACTATTCCCCATGGATACATTAAAAAACCATTGCATTAGTTCTTTTCTTTATTAAAGATTACTTTTGTAATTGCTTCTCATATATAGAATTAATGAAAAGCAATTACAAAAGTTTTACAAAATGGTTTTGAAATTGAAACTTACTCTATACAATTTATTGTTAATGTTGTTCCCAACAGTAGTAAAAGCATTCGAAATGCAATCGATATCTAATCACTCAGACAATGCGATAAGATTGAATTTATGATAACAATATTGTTACAATTTTATATCGATACGATAATCGTTACGATAATCTTTAACCCACACTCAAATAGATTTTCCACGATACAATATATCAAAATTTGATTGTAAGACCCCTACATCTTACTATTTCTGGTGGATTTTTGGTAAACATTGTAAATAATGCAATTGTGTGTATAAATAATTTTCTTAAACTTTGAACTATTCCCTTAAACATTACATCATCATCATCAACCGGTGGCAACTAATTTCCGTAAATAGGCCTCCTCTCCTACAAGCTTTCTACGTAGCCAAGGCGTCACCTACAGGCATTTCTGCCAGCCAGTGTGGATAAATCATATGATGAATTTATAATGGATAATACGGTAGCTAGAAACAGGTTTAGTGTGCACTATAGTGTGTTTGCGACTAAAAATGACTTGTTTGTCCAAATTGTTTTTTTTTTTTGATACCTCCAAAGAATACTACATCAAGTCGAAAATCGTAGGTTTACAGGAGGAGCTTCTAAAAATATTATAATTTGATAAAATTTACTATACTATATTCTTAATTAAAACTGCATAATTTTATTATATATTTCTTTGTTAGTTTTAAAATTAAACTTAGCGGGGTATTCAACAGAATAATCATATTTGGCGGTCTATATATTGCACGATTTTCAGACGTACGTTTACTTGACGTTATGTCTAAAAACTTTTTGGTTTCCCTAATATTTTTTTATGAAATTTTGGGAACCAAATATTAAGACATTAATGAGTGGATTCCCTTAAAAACAGAAAATTCCTAAAATTAATTTGATGTAGTATTCCTTGGAGAAAAATAAAAATTTATTTGACTGGTAAGAGTTTAAAACTCTTATATTTTCAAGAAAAATAAATCTCTGATAGTTTCAATATAGCAATTACTTTTCTATGCGTAATAAGTGGCAATCATTTCTCAGTTGATGCAAAAGCAAATGCGTCAGCTTTTATTGACATCTATAATACTTAAATATTTTTATTTTAAACTCTGTCCTATACTCGTATTATATTTTCTTCAAGTTACCTTATATTTTTCTGATAAGTGAATTGTATTTCTTTCGAAAAATAAATTTCTTTAAGTTTATAAATGTTTAATATATCGCTGTCGCTATGAACTTTTCAAACGACCTAAGAAGGTATACATATTATTATGTATAAATATTGTTGTTACATATAAATTTAAATTCCCTTCACTTCTACGATTTAATTAAATAATATTGAGCAATACACCTCAGGAATAAAATAATAGGTATAATTTATATCATAATGAGATTATGAAAACGAAATAATAACACAACGTCCTTGATCTAAATACATTTTTTATTAAAAACCATTTATTCTTCTTCGTGCCTCTCCCACTTGCGAAGGATGGCAGCAAATTCAGCACAACTCTCCTCCTCGTTTGCGAGATGCAACAATTCTGGAGCACTCGCTATCCCGGTCCACTCCATAATATCAGGTAACCAAGACTTTCGTCTCCGATCAACTTGCCCGCGACTTTTCCCATCATGATCAGGTGCAGCAACTTTGTACCTGTCATGTTTGATGATATGACCCAAGTCAGCAACTTTTCTACCTTTGACTATCCGCAAAAGTTCACGTTTTTGCTTGACTTGTCGGAGAACCTCGTCATAAGTCAAGTAGTAATTAGAAAATATAAGAGAAGTTTGGATGGATAGTCTATTGTAACATCAAGAATTGAGACCTACGTACATACAATGAAAGCAAGCTCTCTCTTTTACGTAGTCAACAAATATATAGGTATGTACGTGCGATTCTGGATAACGGTGCAATAAAATTTTTATACCGCTTTAAAAGAAAGTAAATGCATTCCATTGATCTTTATGGTCGTTAGAGATTTGCACTCGCAAGGCTTTCTATGACCTCACGGGGCTGGCTTGAAACACTGTAAAATATGTTACTGCCATCAACTTTGTATGGTTACAGCCTTTTTGCCATTACATGAAATAAAACATAGGTGAATCGGTTCTTATTTTGAAATTTATTTAATACCCATATAATACATAACAATGACATAAAAATATTGTTCATATAATTTGCTTCATACGAAATTAAGTATGAACTTGAGTCGCGCATGTACGTACTCGTATTTCGTAAGCGAGAGCACTACACTCTCTCCAACGTGTGAAATAATTGGTACAAAGCACTGACTCTTCATGAGAACGGCCCTTAACCTAAAAATGTTCATCTAAATATGGAAAATGTTACAAAATACTAGTAAATATTAGACCACTCGTAAATATGAGAAAATGTCGACAAATGAATACCAAATCCATTAGTTTGAAACATCTCCTCCACTAAGTAAAGCTTCATCCCCGGTTAATATCCTAAGATAAATGGTGACCAAGTAAACATCCGAAACTCACCCCCACTACTTCCATTGTTATCCGCCACAACCAGCCACTTCCGGTGTTATTTGCCAGGATATAACATGCATGCAACATTGGAACTTTTAAAGAATGAGCTTTGGCTTTTCTCAAAGACCGACCGTATGGTCATATAAGTATAATATGAAGGATAGAGAGCGTTTAAGCATGGAATTATAGTTTGGCCTCCAGATTCCTGTAATCACCGTGCAAAATAACATCGGCCTAATTATCAGAATTTATAAGTTCATACAACTAAATTTACAACAGCGACAAAAAAATGATTTTCTTTTATAGTTTGAGAATTTTTTTATAAAATCATTTTTACTTTTGCTATAAGAAGATTTACGGGGAACAAAGTAATTATTACTGAAAAACGGCCGAGAAACTCTGCACCTCCCAATTTCTATCAACAACACCAACCACAGGGCAAAACACGTGTCGTGTGCAATGTGGAAAACTGGTAGTGTGTGTTTGACGTTGTATAAGTTCTAACTGTCCATATAGTAATGGATTTCCGCAAAGTAACGCCTGACTCCATTAATCAAAGTATATTTTGACCAAATACGAAGTTTTCCATCAGATACACTTTAAGATTATCCGTTAGATGGCATTAAAAGTAAAAAGTGTGAAAATATATGCATTTTGAAGATACTAATTCTGTAGTGTATATAACGTTTGTAGTGGAACAGACACGCTGCAGATGAATATTTTATTATTTTTTTTTTATATATATTCACGCCTATCCCCCGCAGGGGTTGGCAGAGACCACAGAGCTACATCCACTGCCATTCATCGCAGCGAAACGGCTCGTTATTGGTCGCTTTTCGCCCTCGTGAGAATCAGGACGTGACGGGTGGCGAACCACGTCGCCGTCATTTTTCGACAAATTAGGTATATTAAATTCGTCTCAGTGAATCCCACGAGCCGCAAGGGAGGATGGAGGTCAGCCCCAGAAGAGCCCTGCATGCTGAGGTAAGGCACCATAGTCCCCGGGGGAGCCCGACTCCGGGACGATCGGCACGCTTTCGACTAGGCTCGCCCCTAGCCACGCATCCATTGGCGCGGCAGACCGTGGATTGGCGGAGAGGAAGGGAAAGGATAGAGAAGAAAGGAAGGGGCAGGAAAGGAAATGCGGATTGGGGGGGTTACCAGACGCGGAATAAACATTTATAAATCCATATAAATATTTATTCCGATGCGGGAATCGAACCCGCGACCATTGACTCCGCGGGCGGAGGGCCCCGCCACTGAGCCAATTGGTCGACAGATGAATGGATGGAATGAAAATTTTGTCAAGAATAGCATATTATTTGTCTATAGAATGAATGGGCCGGTTCGTCCAGGGAAGTACCACACTCCCACAGAAAACCGGCGTCTGAGTGGTAGCTTAGCTACCACGCTTTGTCCGGTGAGCGATTAAGTTTTGGTGACCCAACACCCCCCTCCCCCTGACACTTTTCTTAAACGCCGGCAACATTTCCGCACTGCCTTTGGCACTGCGGATGTTAATGGGCGGCGTTGATTGCTTTCCATCTGGTGATACGGTTACACGCTTCGTCCGGTGAGCGGTTGAGTTCCTGAGGCCCAACCCCCCTCCCGGCTCCCATATTGACACTTGCCTTAAAGGACGACAACGCTTCTGCACTGCCTATGGCATTACGGTTGTTTATGATCGGCGTTCATTGCTTTCCATCAGGTGACACAGTTGCTCGTTTGCCTTCCTATCGCATAAAAAAATGCTTACACTTTTATTCTTGTTTTAGTTTCTTTCAACTTTCAACAGTTGAATCGACCCATTCGTATTGTAGCATGCCCTACCACTATTAATAAAACTACCTGAACGATAAACAGGTGTTACTAAAGCCAATTGGATAACTTTTATAAAGACGTAAGTTTTACCCGTAAATAAGTCCGGATAGCCTTGTTCCGTTAAAGCGTGCCCGAGTCCGATGAACTGTTAAACGATTTGGAATGGCTTCCGACCCGATTTCTTACATTATTAACGACGTGATGGACAGTAGGCCGTGTATTTTTGTGAAATACATTACCTTTATATCAAAACTCTTTAGGTCAAACGAAAGGTATTTGCTGTAAAATTCAGAAATAACATTACGTAATATTTAATTATAAATGTACATCCATATACATAGATACATATAGTCACGCCCGTCTCCCTGTAGGGTAAGGCAGAGACCACAGATCCATCCGCTACTATCCCGACACACTTTTCTTGCTTCCTTCACACTCATCCGTCCTTCCTCTCATTCATCGTAGCGAAACAGCCCTCCGTACGGCGCTTCTCGCCCTCTTGGGAATCAGGACGTGACGGGTGGCGAACCGCGTCACCGTCTTTTTTTTAACGAATTAGGTATATTAAGATTCGTCATAGTGAATCCCACGAGCCGCAAGGTACGATGGAGGTCAGACCTAGCCGAGCCCCGAATGCTGAAGTAAGGCACTATAGTACGCGGGGGAGCCTGATCCCGAGACGGTCGGCACGCTCGCGACTAAGCTCGCCCTTAGCCACGCATCCTTTGGCACGGCAGACCGTGAATTGGCGGGGAAGAAGAGAAAAGGATAGAAAATAAAAAGAAAAAGCAAGGGAAAGAAAAGATAGATTTAGAGAGGACGATAAGGATTTTAATACTACCGCAACAAAAGACGAGGAATGATACGGTAGTAGCTCATCTGGAAGACGAAAAACTTATTTTTTTTCCATTCTTGAGAATTGAAAAATCAAAAGCGTCATAGGAGATAGCTTGGTAGATATGAAACAACGGCTTGATCTATACCGTACGCTTACGGCCACATGTAAGTGACCCTGTATAGTCAAGTGGAGGGGAGCGTAGCCTGAATCGAGACGATGTCTAGATCTACGACTTCGCTCTCATATACCGCGATAAGATGTTTTACATCAAAACTTTTTTCGTATACATACGTACTACCAAAAGTAGTAACTAACTGCTGAGCAAACCTCTTCAATAACATAAAGCCATACGGGCCGCAGGTTAGCGACCGCTGCCTTATACGATCTAAGCATCTTACTAACTTAAATACTAGTGGTAAAACCACGTTGCAGACGAATGCTTTGTCAAAAATGGCATAATATTTGGCTATTGTATAGCATGAATGGGCTGGCTCGCCTGGGGAAGTACACAAACCGGCGTCTGAGTGGTAGCTTAGCGACCGCGCTTCGTACGGTAAGCGGCTGAGTTCCAGAAGCCCAACACCCCCCCCCTTCCCCCTCCTTCTCCCAGTCCCTTTTCCATAATGATACTTTCCTTAAAGAACGGCAACGCTTCCGCACTGTCTATGACGCTCCGGATGTCTGTGGGTGGCGTTGATTGCTTTCCATCAGGCGACACGCCTGCTCGTTTGCCTTCCTATCCCAAAAAATATATATACATAGAAGAACACAATAATACAGTCATAACAACCACGGAATGGTTATACCGCCATTAAATGGTTCTCACAATCAGATCGCGCGCATGTGAAGACCGACTAGAACATTTTTTTCCTTGTCGTATGTATGCGATTGTGTTTAAGAGGAAACGCTTTGCTCTTCGTTATTCCGATGAATATATTATAAAAAAATATTTTCCATTAATCCGTTAATTTATTGAGAGATGAGTCAACAAATGCTGTCGACGCCCATGCGATCTATTCGGGTACGACCGCAATTTCCGCAAACACGGGAAATTACGCTATCAATGTGTTGTTACAAAATAAAGTCATAAAGAAGTCATTAAAGTATTTTTTTTTTCAAAATAAATTTGATTAAAACAGAATTCTTTTTGACCTCAATATTAAAACTAATAAACTATCACTGAAGCAAAAAAATCTAGTATCCTTTTTGCGCTCCTGTAAAAATGACGTTTTTAATATATAACTAAATATTGTTTATTTAACCCCAGAACGATTAATCATTTTGGTAATATACAGTTTCATAAAAGGCTTACCTTTTTTTTAATAACACATTTTAATTTATTTAAAGATGAAGTTTGAATATCGGCCAGAACTATCCATTTGATTATGCCATAAATGCGTGCGAAACGATATAAAGTTAAAGCAATAAATTCTCAGTAAGTATTTTTGAGTGTTCAGTCTAGGAGATTGATTAGGTCTCGTGTTTACTACAGTAAGAGTCGATAAACAGTTCACATAGAGTAATTCGAAGATGGCAACGCCGTGAAGTACAATTTTATAAATGAGTACATTGTATCTGATACAGTGCCATCGTTGGCATAATATTATTTATATCAGAACAGCATGCGGAAATTTTATTTTATAGTCATATTTTTATGTTATTTTTTAACGACGCGGCGTTTGAGTGGTGCTAAACTTGTTTCTCGAGTCGCTTTTTAAAATAAGACTCTAGAGAAATAGCTGGAAGTGTGTCAACGACTTCCGATCCCGTGGTCCGGCAACGTCGCGTTTATAATATAACACGATGACAAGATGTAATTGAATAATTAAAAAAAAATAATTTTCATGGGGTAGGGAGGCAAATAAGCAAGCATGTCACCTGATGGAAAACAATCAACCCCATTCATAAACATCTGCAACATTATAGACATAATAGAAACGTCGCCGGCTTCTTATAACTTCCAACATCGTATCGATTCAGAAATACCATTAAAAGTAGCCCGTTCCACAGAGTGTTGATGCGTGGAAAGAAGTTTGGGAAAAACATATGTGAAAATCATTTTATTTAATATACGGGAGCTCTTATGATAACTTTATTATTCTAGGGGGTTACATTATTTGAGAGAGATTAAATATAGCCCTTTTTTAGCTTCTGAGTGACTTTAAGACTCATTTAATTATTATGCATTATTATGATAGCCGTTAAACTCCACTTATAATTTTTTTTATTCATATTTGCCACCTAAATACAACACTCACTCTAAGACCAAGGACGGGTTACCATAAACTATGTCGAAAACTATAGAGCATAAATTAAAATAAAATACGACATACTTATTTATTCAACTTATACCTTATTGTTGTATTCTTTGATGGCAATTAGTTATAACTGGTATGTCAGTGTCAAGTAAAATATAATAATATCAAATATTATTATATTATTATATTTTACATATTTTGATAAAATGGTGGCTATACTATCAAAATCTTCTATGGAATTTTTAGTCCACTTAAAAAGTCACGATACACGCATTTATTTTATATCACTTCACTTATACGCCTTAATCGAACTATATTGTACAATACCCCATCACAAATAAACAATACAACTGATAAATATATGAGATTATAAAAATGAAATAACTCATGTAAGTTGTCGGGAAAAGTCATTATACCTTCATACAAAACGTATAAATTAAACAAAAAATATTTAATAATAACCTTAATAGTTGGAGGTGTAATTTATTAAGGAACTTTGCTGAAAACATGACTCTAATAAAACTTTATAATATGAATTGTTACATAAACAAAAAAAAAATGACACGGCTATTTTGTCGACGTTTTCTGATGACATATTTTTGGTCACGTCATCGTTCATCTACGAGTGAGTACTTTGC